>JALMQS010000117.1:12564488-12734466 GCA_024734495.1 Forficula auricularia | reverse complement strand
AAAATTCAATCTCATTGAATACTTCAATTTGTGACCTTAATTGAGTCCATGGGTTCCGTAGTCTTTACCTGAGGACTCTTTGAAGTCCCGCTTGCCGCGAGAGCGATTCCAATACTTTCTCCCATGCTTCGCATTGGATAAAGTAAAAACAAATCCTGATTATACTTAATTAGCTTTTTACATTAATACCACGCCCTTATATTAAAACATAATATTTCTATTTAAATTGAATGTAATGGAAGGCAGCCCAGAGGTAGTGAGGAAAGAAAAAATTAACACATATCAAATAAGGTGTAATTTATTGGAATCCTTCCCCCTTTCCTTTCAAACCGACGTTTCGGAGGATTTTTCCCTCCTTCAGGGTTTCAAAGGGCCAATGAATGAAACAAATAAAATGTTTCCTTCTTCTATCCATTACATTCTACCAGTCCGTCTCTCTCCAGAGAAAATTTCGTATCAAAAAAAATTTCTATTTAAATTTTAATACTATTCATGATGACGAGAATAACTTGAAAATTTCAAATTTATATGTTATTTAAACTAAGAACTTCATGCTCTGCCAGGCGGGGATCATTGCAAGACTAAAACAATCTTATTTTTTTACCTTTGCATAGAAGACTAAAAACTCGTAATTCTTAATCTTTTTAGGTATATTTCTAATACATCAGTAATATTTCAAAATTAGTAACCTCAATAGATTCTAATTCTCGAGCTATCTAAACAAAGCTTTAATTAATTTTAACAATGGGCCTTGCATGGTCAAAGCAATCCTCGCGACAATTTCTTCGATTTCTTGGGGAATCCCCCCCACCATTAAAACCCAGATTTAAAATTAAATATACAACATACGTGTTAAACAATTAATCGAGATGACCTTCCAAGGGCCCCAGTAGGATTAGTCTCAAAATCCCCAGCCTATTGTCCTAAACAATTCGGGCGATTTTCTCAATTAAACACTTAGCAGCAAAATGGTTGGTTGACATTTCATCATTCCTATAATTTATAATCAAGCACTCTCGTTTATTTAAACATCAGGAAAGGATTACCTTGAACTCATTTTTGAATTTTTTAACAATTTGAATTATTTTTTATGTGCTAGATCGATTTTATTACAAATATTTATCATTAAAAAATTTTACCCAAGAATAAAATGTATCATTTTCTTACCATTCAAAATTCACTACTCATCTCCTTTTCATGTGAAAAGAATCTCAAACGCAGAGAAAAGTTCAAGCTAGATGGGGCGTTCTTGTCGTAAACTTACTGTTCAAATCTTTCTGCTTGGCTCGAATAGTGAATTAAATACGCCATAATTTATACTTCTCTATCACGGTGTCTATCTTTGGGCAAGTTTTTTTTTACACTCGAGGCATTTCAAGAAAAATGATGTCATTTGGGCTTAATAAATAATGAATAGTTGTAGTAATTTTTTAGATAGTATTTTGAAAATACAAATCAAAAAACACTTTATTGAAGCGTATGTTAAAGTATAAAATGACATGCAGTAATAATTAATTATTTTAATTTTCATGAAAGTCCTTGGAACTTATGAAACCGTTAATTTTTGTCTGGTCTTGCAGACTTTGAAGGAGTAAGATCATTTGATTTTTAAAGATCCGTACCAATTTAGACACGAGTGTCTCTAAAATGTCTGTCTGTCCATCTGTCAGAGTATTGTAACTCGTAGACTCAATTAGTTATACCTACATATATGTATTTATATTTAAAGCTTTTTCAGATACTATATAATATATAAATACATTTTCTTAAATTGTTTGGCCAATTTTAAAAATTGTCCTTAACTACATATTTTGCTTGTATTTTGGGCGATTTAACATATTAATTTTTTATTAAATTATAATCAATTTTATTATCAAAAATAATCGATATCTAATGAATAAAAATGAATAACGAATTAATCGAAAGACAAATTTTGAAAAAATGAGGAATTTTTTATTCCGGGGCCTTAAACACAAAAGGCTTCGTATCTTCGATGTTTTTTTTAAGTTATTGAGTTCATATTTGTGATATAAGTGTCTTTTTCAAATGACTAAATAATAGTTTAGACCCGTTTTTTTTAATTCAGCTAGAGCAAGGTGGGAGAGGGTCGGTGGGGCTGAGAGTGATTGGAGGTGGAGAAGGGGAGAGGATTCTTAGGTCGGGGATAGGTTTGGTGGGGTGCTGGGGGGTCCAGGAGAATGAGAATTCTAAAATAGAATTGGGGTTTTCTGAAATTACTTGATATTTTCTGAAATAAAATTGAAAAAGGTAGAGAACAGTAGAAAAAATATAAATTTCTATTAAGTTCAAAACTTCCTGCATGTAGAGCTTTTTAACTAATTCAATTTTTTTTTTCATGTATAAGAAAAATATTGAATAATAAAATATAAATAAATAATTGTACTAATTTTTTTTTCTACCCATTGGCCTCGGGAACTAATACCCATTTAGCCAAATTGTACTAATTAAAATCCTCAAAATGTAGTCTGAATTTGAACTTGATTTGGTGCGCCTGTATTTAGGCAACATATTGCGCGCAGAAGAATGAAAGCTGCGTATGAGCTAGGCGAGCCCAGAACTTATGGCATGGAATCCATCAAGTATGTATGAATGGATAATTTTTACATAAGTTTTAAATAAGTAGAGAATAGAAAGGATAAAGTTTACCATATAAATATGGCTTGATGATTGATAGCTGGAGCGGGTCAAAAGGTAGCCAAAAAAAAAAATATTTTGTTTTAATTCTGCCTTCAATTAAAAATCGATCTTTTCAAATGAATTTAAAATTAAAAACAATATTTTTATATCACTTATAACTAAAGCAAAAAATTACCGAGAAACGCTCGGTGTTCCAGGTACTTTTATTTATTAACAATGGAGACGGCGTTAAACCAATTAGCCCTTGCAATTAAGTCAAGAAGGAAAAAAGTTCTAAATTGCAAATTTATTTTAATTTTCCGTTAATATTGGCGGCTAATGGCGTCTGCAGTTGTTTTTTCTTCTTCTCCTCGAAGACAAAACACATGACGACAGGTAAATGGCGATTTAATTGTTTTGGCAAATCCTCGGCCTCGGCAGCCAGCACCTGTGCCTGCCTTCTCTTCTGCCAGGTGCCACCTCCTCCGCACTCTAATTAAACTTCCTCTTTTTGCAAACACGTCTTTAAATGGAAATATATCAAAGCATTCGAATGATGGATCGATTCTGGAAATTAAACTTTTTTTTTATCAGAGACGACATACTTATTGGCTATTCGTTCACTAACAATAATTTCTTTTTGATTTTATATTTTTTTCTTCGGTACCTTATGAGATCTTTAGAAACAATTCGATCGCGACCCTCATTTTTATTTCAGATATTCATTCAATTGAATGTACAGCGTTTGCATAAATGAATATCGGAGTTTTAAATTTGGTTAATTTTTGTTATTCTAAATCATCGACCTCGACGCAATAGGACGAGCTTGAGCATCCCCTGAAAAATCCAAAGAGGGCATAGCACTCCTTACATTATACATGGAAATGATTGCTAATAATAATAACAAAATAATTATTAGTATTTTTAATATATTCTATTAATTAAAACTTTTATATTTTCTCAAATAAAAATTTTATATTTTTTAAAAGCCCCGAAAAAATCTGGATACGACACTATATTTGAAACGTGAAAGTCTAAACAAATGTATATAATGCAATTTAAACATTAAAATTAATTAAAAAAAAAGAATTTATATTTTAGTGAAAAATTAACTTAATGATAATTATGTACATATAATTTTTTGATTATTTATGTTCATCGATCAAACCAACAAGTTGTTGTAGGGAAATAAGGACAATAGCCTTTGCAAACATTTTTTATTTTATGCCAAGGTTTCGTCAAATTTGTTGACTTCTTCAGGGCTCAAACAAATTAATTGTTTGCCTATTTGTCAATTTATAAATATTCATTCTTGGCAAACACATATTGAAAATATTTCCATATTTATATCTTAAAATATCTTTCTTTGTTCTTTCTATATATACATTTCAAAAATGTGTTTGCTAAGAATGAATATTTATAAAATGACAAATTTGCAAAGAAGTTAATTTATTTGAGCCCTGAGGAAGTCAACAAAGTTGACGAAAGGTTGGCATAAAATAAAAAATATTTGCATAAGCTATTGTCCTTATTTCCCTACAACAACCTATTAATTTAATCGATGAACATAAATAATCAAAATAATATATACATAATTATCATTAAGTTAATTTTTCACTAAAATATAAATTCTTTTTTTTTAATTAATTTTAATGTTTAAATTGCATTATATACATTTGTTTAGACTTTCACGTTTCAAATATAGTGTCGTATCCAGATTTTTTTGGGGCTTTTAAAAAATATAAAATTTTTATTTGGGAAAATATAAAAGTTTTAATTAATAGAATATATTAAAAATACTAATAATTATTTTGTTATTATTATTAGCAATCATTTCCATGTATAATGTGGGGAGTGCTATGCCCTCTTTGGATTTTTCAGGGGATGCTCAAGCTCGTCCTGTAGCTATTGCGTCGAGGTCGATGATTTAGAATAACAAAAATTAACCAAATTTAAAACTCCCTACAACAACTTATTAATTATGTACGGTATATATTGTCTGTCAGAGGATTTCATCTCCTTGGGATCGAACCCAAGCGCTACCGTTGCTATCCGGGCTGTTAGCTTATCATAGAAATTAATTGCCTGCGACATACAGATATAATAAAAGCAAGGAAATTTTACTTCATTCATTTAAGAATTAATTTGAAAAATTCTGCTTTGCTGAAAAAAGTTTTCAGTGCGGAACCCTTTAGTATATTTTAAATATAAAGATTTTGAGTATGTCATTTTTTTGAAAATTTAGATGGAAAGTTTTTCAAAAAGACAACTCTTGGCAATAGCTAGTATTTTAATCAAAAAGAATTTATATATTGAAAAATTATCTTAATGATAATTATGTATATTATATTGTATGTCAGAGGGTTTCATCCCATTGGGATCGAACCCAAGCGCAAACCTTGCTATCCGGACTGTTAGTTTACAATAGAAATTAAAATTAATCATCAATATTTTTTTTTAATTTTTAAACACCCTATCAAAATTGTTTCAGAGCCTTTGTTATGAAGCATAAAATAATTAATCAAATGAATTTGGGCCATTCATGTGGAAAGAATGTCTGACGACCGTCTCCCGTAGATCGTTCTGGGGGGTATAGAAGCAGAGGCAGACCAAAAAAAAGATGGAAAAAAGCTACGGCCCCTAAGGCTGAAACAAGTTGGAAGAAGAGACACCTGTGTCTAATTAGAAGATTAGGAAGAGGAATAAGATTTTTCTACTTATTTGAACAAAATATACTCGAGTGGCATTCGGAGTTCTATTTTATTTTAAAACCACGACATTTACACTTTTTAGTAGCGGATATTATGAAAATTTTGTTCTATCGACAGCATTGTCCAGAACAGCTTGGATAATGTCAGGTTTATTCAGATAAACCTAGAAGATGGTGAAAATATCGATTTATTTTGGGAATTATCCAAAGCAGCTGGTTAATGTCAGGTCTATCCGGATAAAGCCCAAATTTAGTTTATTATATGTAATAGAACTGGAGATTTTCAAGTTACATATCATAACTGAACTAACGATTTCGTAACTTAAAGTCGGTGACCATATGGACCGGTGCTTTCACTACACCATGAAGGGGAATATTATTAACCAGTGTATTAAAGACGCCGAAATGATTAATAAGTCACATAATCAGCGGAAATATGGAAGTCTTTGAATGTTTAGATTTTTAGAAGAATGTTGAAAAAAATTAATATTTGAAAATTTCATTTAATTTTAATTACAAATGCATTAATCTATTTTTAATTAGTGAAAGTTTAACGTGGTAATTCTTTCATTAAGCCGTTTAATAAATAGCCAAGATGGATTAAAAGAGACATAATGGCTTTAACCAAGAATTCAGCGATGGAGGGAAAAACGGGCGGATGTCGCTCCGAAGGGGGGATGGATGCATTCAGGGGATGGGATCGAAATATTTTTCTTCATTCTTATTGTCTTAATTAAATGACTTCCTGTTTTATGTGTTTTATTGTTATTTCATTAAAATGTTTGTTTTGGCCGGAATTGGGGTCCACTGGTTCGTGCAAATTGCTTTAAATCAAGTTGAAATTCCGATTAAATTGAGTCGTGAAAATTTCCTTCGAAAGTATCTCATATGTCCAGTAAAAATAAAATTGATTTTAAAAAAAAATCAAATCAAATTAGCCATTTTATAGACCGGAAAATTTTCATCATTAAAATCCTCAATTTTTCTTTATAAATCCGTTCGGAACTAATAAAATGTTTCAAGTTTAAATTAATGGAAAAAATCCATATGTTTGCTTTGACCAATTTCCAGCATAATTAAATTTTTAATCTCATTTTTTCTAGTAATAATTAGTAGTAAATTTTTTCATTTAAATTAATTTAAAAATAATGTAAATTATTCTAAAAAATGCTACGCTCCATGTTTCCTAAACTTAATCCTGATAGTACATTCGCTCTAGAATATGTCTAACAACACCAAGATATCTTATAGACATCTTAAAGACATCTTCTAGATAGAGCGTTATCAGGAAGACACCTTTGATTAAACATAATATAAATATAACTTTATTTAATTTTTCCAATTTTTAAACAAATAATGAAATAAATTTATACATTTTATTGATTCTCGATTGAATTATTTTGAGATACTCTTAATTTCTTTTTTATTACACTCCTTCTTAATTTCAATAATGAAACAAAGACTTTGGCAATAGTTTATCAATTCTTCTTTGAAGCTCACCTAAAATATATTACACTTTATATGCTAATATACATTGCAAATGTGTCACTGAGGCGAAATAGTTTGCGTATTTTACTGGAAATGTATTTATATGCTAATTGTGTTTTATTATTTTTATTAAAAATTAACATATTACTTCTATTTTCTACTTCAAGTATGAAAGTATTTTCAAGATTTTTCTATTTGCCCTAGTTAGTTCTAAGTTTAATTATAAATAACCTACAGTCCACTCAGTTACTTCAGTTTTTTAATAAAGGTTCCAGTGACATCCAGAAAGAATCTACAATCTATACATCGGCACTTCGGAGCTAGATGAGAATTCTTTAATTTTATACAGCTTGAATTAAAAAAATAAATAATTTTAATAATTCAAAAAAGAAAATAATTGATTAATATACAACAAGATTTGTTAGCCCTATTCTCAAAAGAAAATAAACATGTAATTGATTTTTATTTACATGATAAGTTTTTCATGTTATTTATTTGATACGAATAATAAATAAGAAATTTAATTATGTATAAATTAAACTCTGCAAACTTGATTTTCCGAATACCATTACAACCAACAAAGTTTCAATTGTAAAAAAAAAATCTATTTATAATTTAATCTGTGAACTAATTACACAAATTACAATACAAATAGGTTCATCATAATTGAATTCATTTTCTAATGACATCACCCTATTAAAATCCCTTTATAAATTTTTAAACTTTTAATTGTCTGGCAAGTGTGTATTATTTTTTTATGCGAGGCTAAAACCTCTTGTATTTGGTATTTTAATCGAAAAAATATTTCGCCTAGAGATGCAGAGTTTTTAATAAATTATTAAGCTTATGACTTCTTTTTCAAGTGCCATACGTACTCGATTCCGAGCGTCGGCGATTTCTGTGGAGAGTATTCTCTACATTCTAATTTTCCTCGTGAAATTTTTCATAGGGGTGGTTTCCCATTTCTTTCCCATGAAGGGATCAGATTAGAGCCGGTCAAATATTTGCAGCGAGTCAGGCCAAAAGATAAGTAGGTATTAAGTGAATTTATAATTGAATTATAAAATTCATATAATGTAAAGTGATCTGGTTTGCTGCATTGAATGGACCAATCCATCAATTCTATTCTCTACAAATTCTACACATAACTAAACCTTCTCGTTGCTAATTAACTAACATTGATTGGTGAGTAGAGAATTGCGCCGAATATAGTACATAGGGTAAAGTCAAATGATAATAAACTGTTCTCGATATGAGCATATATTTAATCAAATTTATATTAATTTCATTAGGATTAATTAATGAGAATTATGAAATTGGATCTATAAAAGCTAATAAAGTTTTGATACTTTTACTATTTATTAGTATTATTATTATTGGGGGTTTAAAGGTGCATCGACTGCTAAGGTCATTAACGCCTAGAATTTTTGAAAACATCTCGGTTTTAATTATACATAGGTGTCCTGTATCACAGCGAAAAACCGTGAACAGGGTATAGACCAGTTTATGACGGTCCAGAACCTATTTTTTTTTTCAATTAAAGTCTCATAGTTTTCGAGTATGGGCATTTTTTTGAAAATAGTGAAAATCGCTACCCTTCCCTAAATAATAAGATGTTGTGAATACAAAATTCCATATTTTTTTATTTTAATTTTTGTTACACAATCTAGAATGACCCTGCTATTGACCACAATTTAAAATAAATCCAAATGTAGGTACTATACTTTTGGAGAAAAAAAATATTTTTGCCCGATTCATGTGTTAAAAATATTGATCAGCTAACTTTGAATCTATCTCTCACTATCAGTGCGGCGGTTGGTGTCTTTTCAACCAATGGATTTTGTCCGAAAAAGTACCCTTCATTTTTTGAAATTTTATTTTAATATTCACTTTTTTTGTTTGCAAATTTCATGGAATACGCCATCAATTTCGTTATTTTTCAAATTTAACATTAGATTTTTTTAAAATATTTTTTGGGACCTTCGCCCCAAACGGACTGCTTTGTGTGAGTGAAGAAATTAAATCTTGTGACTTAAACTTCACAGTCCCTGAGATGGAAATCGACCAATTTTAACAATGAATCACACTGTCTTATAAGAAAATCTTCAATTTCTCTTAATTCTATTGCTATAAGCAAGCTATGACTTGCCTATAGCACTCTTTATTATTTCCGATCTTATATATTGAGAGTTCATAGAAATGGATTAGTCCAGAAATTCTCGAATCATCTTTATTTATTCCTTTTTTGTATTATTTCTATTTTAACAGTTTCTCAGCGGGAACAATTTTTATTCGACTAAAACTTGTCTGAACTTGTCTTTGATCTGCTTGAACTGGAAGATACACCAGTCAGACTTAAAACCTTCTAAACGCACCCTTTTCGGAAAATCATTCATTTCAATTGTCCCTTGAAATTATGCAACAATTTTATTTTATTTTATTTCGAGACCAATATACTTTTCAAAACTAAAAATGTTTTTTATAGAAATATTTAAAATAATGGATAATAATTTGCAAATTTAAAGATCTCCTGAAATTTTGAAGTCAACCTTAGTCGTATTTATGAAAATACTCTAAATGTCTAAAATTTTAGAGATTCGCCGCATCCACAACATCCATGCACGCAACTGCTATATAAATAAATATATATATAATGGAAAAGGCATGTATCTTATCATCAATCTATAAAGCATTTTTAAATTAAAAGACGATTAAAAACTATATTGCGCAATAATTTTTAATTAAAAATTGACTTTTATTGCTGGTCATAATTGATAATAAAGGAATAATAAAATATGATTATTTCATATACAATTATTAAAAGAAAGAATATAAAAATTGCAATGAATCACTAAAAAACATTAAAAAAATACCATAGTAAGTAACGTCCAAAATAAATTGGTTGATATCTAATTTATCTGTAACATTTTTTCTGAATAGAAGCAAAAAATCACATTTACAAAAAGTTTGAAAAGTGAATAAATATTTCTCAGGTCAACGTTTTGGAGATAATTGAAGCTTACAATCATCTCTTGAAACTTTTTTTTTCTTCAATTTGATTTTGAGATATTTTTTATGTATCTATTTAGGTTAAATTAGTAAAAATGATTATATATTTATTTATTTTTAAAGAGACTATAGTTTCGAGGGATTTGTCCTCTACAACAGTCTATTAAAATTGATTCACAGTGAGGTGACTGTGAGTCAGTGGTCAGAATGTCGGGCCGCTTTCCTGAAGTATGCTGGTTCGAGACTGACTCTCGGCAGATATTTTAACATTTAATAAATAATAAAAGCAGCCGGCTCCTCTTGGAAAGCAATGGCAAACTACCAAGAGTATAATTGCCTAGTCAACCTCTCCAAATCGGCATTAAAAAGTAGGTCCCGTATATCTGTATAAAACATCTAAACACACTCAGCACAGGTAAATGTGGAGAGGTGCCGAAACGTCAGGGAGAACTGATACAGCACTTAAAGAAGAATTTCTGTGAATCAATTGTAATACACTAATTTCTGTGAATTCTAATAGAATGATTAAGAGAGCAAAGCTCTCGAAACTACGGTATAGTCTCTCTATAATTAAATAAAAATGTATTTTTCCAGTAGAAGACACACTCTTTATTGTCTCTTTTAAGTTGGGTATACTATATTTATTTACTTTTTTCAGTTTTTCTATTTCGGAATCTTAATGTTTTCATAATTACAGTAAATGATATTTACTAGGCAGTTTATAATAAATTTAAAGTATATACACTAATTTCTAATAAATTTAAACTAAAAATAAAAATAAAAAACAACGAAATAATTATTAATAATATATTTTCTGAAAATCAATATTTCTTAGATAAGTTAATTATTTATTTAATTGATCTGTTTCTAGTTCACTGATCTTACTTCTCCCCTTCTTTAGACATAGATTGATTCCCTTAATTCATGTTTGATTATAATTTATTATTTTAATTAATTTCTAGATTACAATTTTATTGTATTTCAAGTTGGCAGTAGAAAAGCCCTTAATGTTTATTAAAAAAATACTTGACTGTAAGGGGTGTGGTGTGACCCCATGTAATGCTCTTCATTAAAGAACTTGATTGTTTGCCGAGACGTCTGAGCCAAAGGAAATTACTGGAGGCAACTTGTGAACAGAGTTCCAAGTAGTCGTCGATGTTTTATTCAGTTATTCAACAACCTTTCAAAGGCATTTGTTTAGCGCGCACAAATTGTGGTCCCATCAATATATGTACATGAACAAATCCTCGAAAGGAGGAAGAAATGACAGACCGACGACACTTTCCGATTTCTAATTGGTCTGCATTTTTATCACTCCCATTTTCTTTCTCTTCGATTCCTTTTTTGGTCAATAGCCGGAAATATACATTTGGCTTTGTTTGAACCAGAAACATTTACAAGGGAAATATTTTATTAAGGGGTACCGAATTTTATACTAATGACACTCACAGATAAAAAACAAATAAACTGATGTAAACATTGAACGACTTTTACTTGTCTCTTTTATTACAAATTAACATTTCAATTTAGGAATTTTATGTTATAAAATAAAATTGAAGGAACTCAGTACGCTTTCCACAAATTGTAGTGATTCGGCAATTTCTTTTTCAGCAAACGAATTGAGATAGGAAAATTAAAACTGGGCAGAGTGATGGAGTTTATTAATATAGAAACTTTTATTCCAAATTGACATCAACGATTAACTCCTCATAAAAAATACTTGCAGACTTGTTCTGATCCTTTCTATCGTTAGCTGTAAGGCATGTGGAGTTAAATTCTGCAGTTTTGAATCTATTTGGTTTCTGTTTTGTATCAGTTTTCTAATTCCTTTCCACGTCATTCCCCTTAAGTAGGACTAACAAATAATATAACAATTTTTTTCTGATTTCCTTTATTTTTGTACACGAATTTCTGAAGCTAAAAATCCCAAATTCTAATCACATTTTTGTTTTGAAGATACAAACATTAGTTACAAAAAAAATCTTTCTACGATCCATTTCTCAAGTTACCGTAGCTCTAGGAATCTAGATTGACAGAAATTCACTTTTTTTTTAACCGAAATTTCTGAAGTTAGAAAGCCTAAAATCCAAACAATTCTTTGTTTTAGAAATAAAAACATGATGCAACATGATCAAAAGTTATTTTTGGTTTTTCATATCAGAAGGAACTTTCTCTACTTTCTGTTCTAGAGTCATCGCCAATAAAAAGAAACAAAATAGTAATTGATATTTCTTCTATCAATACTTCAATTAATCGCAAATTTAATTTTTTCAAAATTCTTAATAAAGTAAGCACTTTAGGTATAATTTTTAAATAATTTGTATTATTATTAAACAATTTTTCTTCACATCCATCAAAGGTGTCTCATGACCATAAGGCACGTTTCATATTACCGAAGATATATACACGGAAACTTTTATGTATTCTTATTTATTTACTTCTTCTTCAAGTGCCATACTCGATTCCGAGCGTTGGCACATTACTATGGAGAGTATAATTTTCTTGTGGATATTTTTTTCACAGGGGCGGTTTCCCATTGCCTTCCCCTGAAGGAATCAGATTATAGCCTGTCAAATATTTTTTTCGCTGGAGTGTTTTCCTCTGAAGGAATCAGATTATAGCCGGTCAAATATTTGCAGCGAGTCGGGCTTGAAACCGCACTAGCAAGGCATGCTCTTTAACCACTCGGCAAACCTGACTTCATTTATTTTCTTTTTAAGCTAAAATACATATATTTTACTTTAAATAATATATTTTGTTGACAAGAGTTGGTGGAAAAAAATATAAGAAGCAGTACCACTGATAAGGAATTTGCTGGACTCGGGTAATTTTTTAGCTTTCGAATACGTATCAGAGTCCAAACATTACCTGAATGGCTATTAATTAATGTATCCCATCTCCCAAAAAACTGCATACAAATGATATCTTTAAATTCCTATTATTATACAACATACATATTTGATTTATATTAGGTATATAAACATTCATTATTATGCACATTTATTAATAATATTATATATAAACTGAAAATTTATGAGATGTTCCTTTCCTAAATACTTTATTCATTAGATTAATCGTTGTATAAACATCTAATCGTCCGTTGTTATAAAAATTATAACCATCATCTAGGAACAAAGCTGTTGAATCTTAATTAGCTTACTGCCTAGTCAATAGAACTATTATAGAACGCCACCAATTCACCCTCTTTTTATTTTAAAGACTGCAATTAAAAAATAGTCATAAAAATGATATTATAAATTTGATATTCAAAATGTTTTTATATTCGAAAGTTCTTTATTATACAGAATACTAGTAATTTAGTTAAATGATTTCGAATACTCTTGGAATTAGTTTTTTAATTTATTCAAAAAATCGGCAAAATGTGTATAATATTTACATTGTAGGTATCTTTTTTTTACAACGTCATTCAAACTTTAAAGTCCGTCGATTTTTTTGCACTTAAGACAAGTTTAAATTATTAGACCCACTAATTTTCAAAGATGATTTACTATTTAATTTTAAGCATTCCTATTTCTAGTGAATCAATCATTGTATTAGTTTCAGAGGAAATTCCAATGGATTGGTTCAGGACTTAAAAATGATCACGGGGAACGACTCACCTCTCGCTAAAGCTAAATCCGCTCTGCAAACTTTTTGCCCACATTGTACCAGACAGGTCTCAGCTGTACACAATTCAAGCAAAATCAGATGATATGATAACCAGGAACTCTTCAAGGGGAACCACCCTGAATTTTACTCATCTTCTAAATATATTAATAGGGAGAATGTTCTAATGTTTAGGCGAGAATCCCACTCTGCATCTTCAGAGTAATCACACTTTAAAATTTCAAATTATTTTATTTAATTGTTTAATTTGAACCCAAATCGAGGAAACAGTGTAAAAAATACTTTAAGGAGAAGATACATCTGGTTTAAAAGGGGACCATTCTTTTGACATAATTATACAAATATGAATCAATCTAATTTATCTCCAATAAACCATTAACGAGTGATGGATTTACGCTTAGGCCCGGGCCTCAGGCGGCAAAATTTTAGGGACTACAAAATTTTTGAGGTGAAAAAATTTTATAGAGGGTGCAAAATTTAAAGAAAGATAAAAATTTAAAAAACGATTTTGCCCAGTTTTGCTAAGAATGTATGAACAAATTTCAATAAAGTAGCTATGTTTAAAATGTTAAAAAAAAAATGATTTTTAAGAAAAAAATAAAACCGACATCAAAAAATTAAATGCAACAAATAAAATACACTAGGAGGTATAAAATAATTATTATCTTATTTAGTTACAACTGAACGACGAAATATTAACATGAAATTGCTTTTTGAAGTCGGTGCCAAACATATACCTTTTATGAATCGCACTCGACGGATCTTACTTAGTACCTTTGGAGGGTATGCTTGCCTATAGGTATAGTTTGTTTGGTACCGACATCAAAAAGTAATTTCATGTTAATATTTCGTCGTTTAGTTGTAACTAAATAAGATAATAATTATTTTATACCTTTTAGTTTATTTTATTTGTTGCATTTAATTTTTAAATGTCGGTTTTATTTTTTTCTTAAAAATTATTTTTATTTTTCTCTTTTTAGTGATGTTATTAATAGTGATCATATCATCAGAACTTGACCAAATTAATATGGCACCATCCCTAAGATACCCCCTTTCCAATCAAAAAAGAATCATCGAAATAGGTTCATAAACAAAGAAGTTAGGCCTGAAAAAACCTAACAAAAAAGGTCTAATACCTATGAAAAAAAATGGGACCAATCGGAGGCTAGACTGGACCCAATGCAAAAAAAAATTCAAAATCGGTTCACAATTGGCTGAGATATGAGGTAACATAGGCACAAAAAAAAAAAAATAAACTGCAACGGATCGTTGCTAAACTTTATCCAAATTCATTTGAAATATTAATATGTTCTAGAATAAAGTACTTTAAAATATAATTTTACTATAAACTTTATTTAACCTTTTTTGTGGGTCCCAAGGTACTTAATTAGGATATTAAATTTCATCAAAATTGGTTAAGTCATTTTCAAGATATTTAGAAAAAACTAAAAAAGTACTGAAATAAAGTACTAATGTTTGTGGACCGATATGTACCAAAAACTAATCAGCTTTTTGTTAAAATACTGGTAGGTTTTCAATTTCAATTCATTCGGTGCAACGGTGTGGAAAAATTCGTGGGCGAAAAAAACGATAACACACATACATCCATCCATCCATCCCCACGCACTTCCAAAAAAAAATGGCACTTTTTGGCCTCTCGGCGAGATCCCAGGTAATTTTTGGCAAAACCGTCACGTGCTAAAATTCAATCTCATTGAATACTTCAATTTGTGACCTTAATTGAGTCGATGGGTTCCGTAGTCTTTACCTGAGGACCCTTTGAAGTCGCGCTTGCCGCGAGAGCGATTCCAATACTTTCTCCCATGCTTCGCATTGGATAAAGTAAAAAAAATCAGTTGAATAGAGAACCTCCTCCTTTTTTGAAGTCGGTTAAAAATAAGTAATTATTAAATTGATAAACAAAAAAATTCTTAAGAAAATTGATTTCTAATAAACTATTACAACAAATTTCTACTGAAGTTCAAAATTCTAAATATTTTGGTATCATTATTGATTCTAAGCTTCATATTTCACATGTCGATCAGCTTATATATATTACTTGAAAATGGTGAAATAGTAGAGTTTTAGAATTTATCCCAAATACTGGTCACTCTTATGATAATGAAAGTAAATTGTCAGGTATATAGGCATGCATGGCGCCAAATCGGACGGGGCACTGTCCAACCTAAATCCACCACTGCCATTAACCATACATAAATACAATGTAAAAATAAAATAGTATTTTAAAATCATCTTCCTCTGCCATTACTGGTTTTAAGCTTTGGCCATAATTAAAAGGTTTTTTTAATTTTAATTTTCCTGAAAATTGTTTACCTATAGTTTTCAGCTTTCTTATTCTTTTCTATTTAATCTGAGATTCCTTTAATTTTTTTTTTCCATAAATGAAAATTCTCTCGCCGAAACAGATTTCACCCAACGCTTCCGTAAATCGGTTGCTCTAGCTATACACAAATAAAATATCTAGTAAAAAAATAAATAAAAGATAAATATTCTTCTTACGATTTTTTTTATTAAATAGTTGGTTTCCGGAAATACATGCACATTTAACCAACTCTTAAGATTTAAATTATGCGAAAATATTAATCAAGTTTTTAATTAAAAAAAAAATAGTAATTATTTAGCACAAACATTCTGAAGTGAAATAAAATGGGGAATAATTTTTAGCACCAAAGCTTCATAAAATTAAATAAATTTATTTATTAAATAACTTTCCAAATACTCACAAAGCAAGCATATAAATATGAACATTAATAAAACAATTAATTCAAGGCACTCAAAGAAGATTCACATTTAAATAGAAATCCTGAAGTTTTGAAAATTCAATAAAAATATTATCTTTTAGTTTCCGTTGGCGATATTAATTGAGTATAAGAGGGATATAAGTTTGTAAGGTGTGGTGGTGCTATTAAATGAATAAATTTTGATGACAATAAAATTTACGACCCTTTTATGTACTATACATTGCGAGCTCATAAAATCCAAAACCGCATATTACTAAATATTTCACATATGGGCGTAAGCGAGGCATTCTTACTTTCATTATATGAAGGGACACATCGAAGGCCAAAGGGTTCAACGATCAAAGTTCCTTTGGGCTCCTTACAAAGACTTTCCTAAAACTTTTAGTGCTAAGCCTTTTAATGTACCGGGTTTAATAATACCTATTGTCAAAGTAGTTATGTACACTGGTGACCCGTAAAATTTATTAACTTTCAATGGGTGTTTCCCAAACAATTAATTGATTCTTCTTAAAATATTCTATTAATTAAGATTTATGGTTTACTTTTTTAACATAGATTCAGGTTGACCATTTGACCAATGATTAATATAAATACTTTAGTTACAGTAATTTTATATATATTTTCATATACCCTTAACGAGTAGTTTGCCTTAAACTTAGACAATCATAATAGTCTAAGAGCTAGTGAACATTTTGGACGATTATTTCAGAATATCGATTTACTCAAGTACTTTACAGTAGAGCCTAAATTTTACACAACTTTTAAGAAGAGGCTACGAATAAACTGCCTATACACAGGCGTGTGGTGCGTAAAGGCTAAAATTTTTATTTAGGAATAATCTTAATGTTTTCAAATATTGATTAGGAATAACCTATACAAATTTAAGTATAGTTATAATATATCTATAAGCCAACTGAATTAAGTCTATAAATCTAAAAATTTATATTCTTGAAGTACTCTTTTTCGCAATGCCTGGATACTCATATATTAATATATTATAATGGTGAATATATAGAACAAAGTTATTTATTATTTGTTTTTCTTATAATCCGAAAGATCCCGAAGGTTTTTTAACTTCCTCAGATTCAATAAAATGTTTCTTTTTAAATATTTATTTGTCTTTCGATTGGCTTCGGAAGGATCGGTCAGGGATGCTTTGCACTACTGTGTCACCGAGGAGGCTGACTTAAGAATAAGCAGCAAAGGATTGGCAGTTTTAGATTATAAGGAATGCGTACAATATTATATAAATAAATCATTTATATTAAAGCTACAATTATTTATTTAAAACTAATAATATGAAAATAGGTTTGCTTAGTCTTGGGCCCGTGGTTGACAAGCTCAGAATTGTTTGTATATAATACTTATATCGTGTATATTTTATTTGTTATAATATGTATATAATCGTATTGATAAATATATTTAATTTGTATATGTGAAATAATATAATATTAGTATAAGATTGAAACTGGAAAGAAATCCATAAAAAATGTGTAAGATTCCCTTCGACAGTCTCTCGTGGCGACGAGGTTTGCGACCGCATCGTAAGGACAAAATAGACCAAAAGAATCATAAATGAGAAGGAAATTGATCTTATTTTATTAAGTTCGTCTATCTGAAGGTTCACAGTATCTTTATAATATAGGAAGATAGCATTTTGATTAAGAATTTTGTAGTTTAAATGAAATTTTATGAAAAGATTCAATTTATTCTCTCCAGGAGCGAATCAACTAGAAATGCCAAAAAGTTTTATTTTTTTCTCATTAGATATTTATTCGTATCTATTGAAATTTCATATCTATGTGTTATTTTCATTTATCTTTTATATGAAATAATTATTATTAGGAAATTTGCATTTTAAAGGGGAGTTTATTTGAAGTCCAACTTGATAAAACGATAATAACTCCGTTGAATTTTTTTTTAAATATGAAACTAATAGATACTATAAAACAATTAATTATTAATAATTTAATTTTAAACTAAATCGATTCAGTACTTTTTGAGGAAATGGTCAAAAACCATCTGAACCGTCTAAAAACGATGTTTTTTGAAAGCACGAGATGCCTTTGAAAAAAGTTAAAAAAGTCATATGAAACGAAAATTTGACTTGTGACATGGAGGTGAATTTTAAAATGTTTCATAGACGATTTTTGGGGTTTTTGACGATTTTCTCAAGAAGTACTGAATTGATTTCGTTCAAAATTGAATTAAATTATCAATAATTAATTGTTTTATAATATTTATTAATTTCATATTAAAAAAAAAATTTCAACTGAGTTATTAGCGTTTATCCAAGTTTTACTTCAAATAAATTAGGCTTTAAAATGCAAATTTCCTAATAATAATTATTTCATATAAAAGATAAATGAAAATAACACATAGATATGAAATTTCAATAGATTTGAATAAATATCTAATAAGAAAAAAACTTTTTGGCATTTCTAGTCGATTTGCTCCCGGAGAGAAGAAATTGAATCTTTTCATACAATTTCTTTTAAACTGGAAAATTCTTAATCAAAATATTATTTTCTTATATTAGAAAGTTACTATGAACCTCAAGATAGATTAAATCGATAAAATAAGATCGATTTCTTTCTTATTTATAATTCTTTTGGTCTCTTCTATTCTTACGCTGCGGTCGCAAGCCTCTCGCCATGAGGGACTGTCGAAGGGAATCTGACACATTTTCTGTGGATTTTTTTCCAGTTACAATCTTATACTAATATTATATCGTTTCACATGTACAAATTAAATATAATTACCTATATAATATAACAAATAAAATAATATAAAAACACGATATAGTTATTATATTATACAGACAGCGCTGGGCTTGTCAACCACGGGCTTAGCTAATTTCATATTATTAGTTTTAAATTGATTATATATTATGGTAATTATTTCATTTATACAATTTACTATATTTTGAAGTTGCTAATAACTTTAGACTTTAAAGGGCCTAAAACCGCTAATTATTAAATATCTAATTTTGGTAATTACTCTATGGGATTTTTAATTTCAGTATTAAGGAGTAGAGATGAATTTTTCACAATAAATAAAAAGTCAACGCACACTTCAAAGAGAATATGCCAGGAAAGGAATTCTTGTTCGTGCAAATTATGGGGATTATTGGATTCTTGGGGAGAGAGGCGGGCGCTCTCGGTTCTTATAATATTAAATATCCATAAATATGCAAGTGAGAAATGTGAGGGAACGATTGAATTTCGACGGGTACGTGACAAGCGCTCGTCACCGTTGCAGAGTTTGTCAACGACCACTATAGGCCCATCGTTACCTTGTTGGCCTGGTAAATAATTTGCCTTATCTCCGAGTCATAGTAATCACGGACTGAAGCTTCCAGACCTTAATTGCTTTTGGGGCGTTCGTCGTTTCATTGCGCGTCAAATATTCAGCTCAACTCCCACCTTAAAGGCGCAAAGTGGTTCATCTCGGTTTGTTCCCTGACAAACAAGTCATTACCTAAAGATGATGCCTCATTCACAATTTCGTAATAGCAGTTTCATATTTAAGAGAGTATCCTGAGAATTTTTAATGGATTGCATTAATAACGATTAGGTATCTCTGAACAGGAAACAACCTAAAACTCTTCTTCCCTTCACAATTCTTATCCTATTTATATTTCTCTGTTTAGTTTGTTATTTTTATTAATTACTTTATTTACTTTATCGTACGTGCAAGGTAGAGGGGAGATTTTTTATTTTTCAAAAAAATAAAAACTGATATTTACAATAGAAGAGTCTCATATTTAAAAAGAGATATGAATTATTGCTAATGGGCCAGAAAAGTGGGGGAGTCTCTTAAAAAATTAAATTATAAAATTTTCAATGGGCGACACTCTTAAAAAATTAAATTTTTTTTTTAATGCAATCGAATGCAAGAAGGGGTGTACCAGTAGAGATGCAGCCCCTATGGATCTCGAAAGACCCTTGCATTACCGAAGAGAAGGGAAAGTTGATTAAGTGAGAAAGTGTAGACGTAGGTGTCTATGCACTCCGGTTTTGAAGGTTTGAAGATTATAGGTGCTGGGAAAGATAGAGGCTGGGAGAGAGTTCCAGTTCCTTGAAGTCATGGGGATATATGTATTTGCGAATGAAGTGGTCCGGCACTTTTCTAATTTGACGGCGAGAGAGTGTTGGTAGTCGGCAAAACGCGTGATACGTGCAAAGCATGCTTTGGGGGGAATTATTGATTTTATCTCATCAGAGCATCTGCCGTGATAGTATCTATAGAAAAGGGAAAGGGCAGAGACATTTCTTCGATGAGCCAGAGAGTCGAGGGAGTCGGTGAGGGCAGAATCGTCAATTAGCCTAACGGCTTGTTTCTGAATTGCATCCAGGGTAGCAAGAGAATATTTTGAGGCTCCTCTCCATAGATGAGAGCCTTATTCGAGACAGGGGCGGATTTGGGCCTTGTAGATGGTGAGAAGTTGTGGGGGTTTGTAAAATTGCTTGGACCTGAATAAGAAGCCAATCTTCCTTGCTGCAGATTTCGCCACAGAGGAGATGTGTTCATTCCAAGACAGGTCAGATGCAATAGAGACGCCCAACATGGATAGGCTGTCACACATTTTCAGGGTATTTGAATCGAAGTGAATATCAGGGAAATCTTTATTTTCGCGCCTAGAAATTAAACAACATTGAGTCTTGTTTGAATTAAAGTTAACTAAATTTTGAGAGCCCCATTTATTCAGTTTGTCTAGGTCGAGAGTAATTGAGGAGGTAACATTGATTCGATTATTCGGGAGTGAGGGTTTGCCGTGTAGAGTGCTATCGTCGGCGTAACAATGAGTGGGGTTTGCCGTTTGATCGATAAGGTCGTTTATATAAATTAGGAAGAGTGTGGAGGAGATTACGGAGCCTTGGGGAACACCAGAGTTTGTGGTGAACGATTCAGATGATGTTCCATCCACCACAACTTTTATACTTCGGTTTGTCAGAAAGCTTAGGAGAAGAAATTACAAAACTTTCAATGGTAGGCTCTCTTAAAAAATTAAATTTTAAAATTTTCATAGGGGAACTCTCTTAAAAAATTAAATTATAAAATTTTCAATGGGAGGCTCTCTTAAAAAATTAAATTAAAAATTTTTCAATGGGTCGATACCTAAGGGGGGTAAAAATACTTAACATAAAATGATGAAAAAATTTCAAACAAAAATCCTAGAAAGTTATTTACTCTAGAAGAGTCCAAGAATCACATATTTAAAAGAAGATATGATTAGGTAATTGCTAATGAGCCTAAAATTAGGAGGTATTCTAGTAAACAATTAAAATTATTTTATTAAATATTAAGGTCTATGGTAAAATTATGAGGATGGCCACATCAGTTTATTTGTTCATCTTGTGAGTTTCAACACGTTTGACGATTCTTTTCTCAATCTATTCTCTGAGCCACAACCCTTTCATCATCAACAAGTCCTGCTCCATATCTTTCATTCATTTCTCAATGTTTCTTTCACTAACCTCTCATCTGCCTTCCTTTGTGTTATGTTATTTGTTATTTGTTGCACTCTCAACCATTCTTAATACGGGCCCCAGCCAAGCTAATCACTTTCTCTTAATGAATCTCTCGATATCGGTTTCTTTAGCAAATTGGTCTGGTTCTTTAAAAGCCGTAGGTATTCTTTCTTTCTGAATTAGGGTATAAATTTAAAGCGAAATTCTTACAAAAACTCTCACTTCGTTCTTTTGAGGAATGATTAATGTTAAGTAAGGCCTCGCACTCGTAAATATCTATAGATAGTATAGTATTTAGTATTAAGCTTTTGAAACTTTTGTGTTTAAGACTTATCTAGAGTATCCTTAATTTCATTAATTTTTAAATTTTTAAAGTCAAAATATCATTCATAATATCCTCAGATATTTTTTTCTCACTATTGAGGGCTATGAAATTCAAAAAATATATATTAAGCTAAATATCAATACTATATAATAAAGCAGTAAGCAGTCTCTTGGTTTGTCCAATTTCGCCCACTTATGACTCTGCCCCCTGTATACTCTATCTACAGTAGACTTTCCGGAAGCTTCTATAAACTTTGGGAAGGACAGTCGTTCACAAGAATTGGACTCTGTCTCACGGAGTGATGTTGAGCGACCGTTCGCAAGCCTCAAGCCAGCAAGAAGCCTTCCGAAGGCGGGCTTTGCAGCTGATTTAATAATAAAACAATATATTTTTAATACTTATATTCTTATGCTAATTATTTTTTAAATCTTTTTTAAGTCAATTTTGTAATTAAGAAATGAATTAAATTGTAAATGCATTAAAATTAATCAAAAATAATATTTAAATTAATTATTTATTAATAAATAATTAAATAAATTAAATTGAAAAGTTCATTTTTGAAACATTCCATCGCTACAATTTTTACTTTATCCAATCCGAAGCATGGGAGAAAGTATTGCAATCGGTCGCGCGGCAAGCGCGACTTCAACGGGTCCTCAGGTAAAGACTGCGGAAACCATGGACTCAATTAAGGTCACAAATTGAAGTATTCAATGAGATTGAATTTTAGCACGTGACGGTTTTTCCAAAAATTACCTGGAATCTGGAGAGGCCAAAAAGTGCCATTTTTTTGGAAGTTTGAGTTGTTTGCCATAAAAGAATTTAGTCTTTTTGATTTTAAGTCGATTCTTCCACGTTTTCAGTAGATGTTGCCATTAATAGTCAAAACATCAAAAATGGAATGCAATAAGGTTATTCCTCTAGTATTAGATAAGAATTGATCGTTATTTTTGATTTTAAGCCGTTTCCTCCAAGTCTTCACAATGGTTACCAATAATAATAGAAGCGTCAAAAATCTAATGTAGAATTGTTATTCCTCGAGTATTAGATGAGAATCGATGGCTATTTTTGATTTTAAGTCGATTCCTCCATGTCTTCAGCAATGGTTACTAATAATAACCGAAACGTCAAAAATCCAATGTAGAATGGTTATTCCTCGACTATTAAATGAGAATCGATCATTATTTTTGAATTAAAGTCAACATGAACTGCGAATTGCAAGTGATATCTGATTAATAATAAAGGAATAAACATATTATTTTTTTATTGTTAAAGGATAAATAATTAATATATCCAGTACACACCAAGCCAGCAAAACATATTAATATTTCAAATGAATTTGGATAAAGTTTGGCAACCATCCGTTGCAGTTTATTACATTTGAAATACTCACCAATTATTATTATTTATTTATATGATATGGCTACATGTAAAAATATTTTAGTAGAGAAATGTTACGATGAAGATTAGATTGATATTATTCATTAACATTGCGGAATAATTAGAAACACTCACATCTGATTTTTCCAATAAATAAATAAAATTAAAAACATGCAATCGATTGATTAGTTACAAACTAATTTTCCTCTTCTTCACAAATAAGTACACTTAAGTTGAAATGTAATTAAAAAATCCAAAATATTGTTTAAGTAACGCAGGTTATTTAAATTTGCATCATGAATTAACTTATAACTGACAGGTTAGTAGAATTTGCTTTTTTTATCTTTTTGAGAATAATTCATTTTTTGCTTCTCTTGACCTAATAAATTAATCCAGAAGAGGATTTGTTTTATATTCTATTTATTAATTAAATGTGGATTATTTGGAAAATAAAACAACAACAAATTTAGAAATTGTTTTATTAACATATATATTTGCGTTCTCGATAATCCTCGCGAAGTAGAGAATGAGTTTATATCAAAAGAAAATGATCCTGACATTAATATTTTTATTGATCTTTTAAAATCAAATAGAAGAAAGAATAAATAATTAAACGACTCTACAAGAAACTAGAAACATACGTATCTTATTCATCTTTTCAATGGTTTCATTCATTTATGTGAATAATTTCCTGTGAGTCAATGGGTCAAGAATGAACCCTATTAAGTGGATGCAATTCCCAGTCCCATTGTGGACCCTGTCGTCAGTTCATGACGCATCTCAAAGGTCATAGACAGAAGGCTGATGACTCCCTCTCAGATCTATTAGCCATTCTATTAAGCTAATCACAATCAAGTTTAGTTGATATTATTACAAGTTTTTATATGACTTTTTTTTATTTATGCAATCGAAGATTCAGCCTCCAAGCATCTCGAAAGACCCTTGTATTACCGATGATAAGGAGAAAGTGTTCAAGCTAAATATTAGAATGTCTGTACATCCGGATTTTAAAGGTTTGAAGATTATAACTGTCGAGAACGGGTGGTAAGTGTGCTTGGAGGCCTCTCTCCACTAATTCAAACCGTATTCGAGACAGGGGGCGGATTTTGGCCTTGTAAGGTGCTGCTGTGGCGTGAATTAGAAGCATTTTATTTCCTTGTCTAAGATTTCGTCAGAGGGGAATGTGTTCCAAGAGAAATGAGACCCCAATATGAACACCCCATCACACATCTTTAGGATATTTGAACTTAAGAGGATATCAGACATTTAGTTCTTCCATTGCACATAGGATGGGTTGACCCGTGCGATTGCCCCAAATGTGGGCAACTCGGGCGCGTAATTTTCGTTCCCATTTTTTGAACATTATTATATTTATTATGTTGATTTTATTCAAGAGCACCTATTATTTCTTTGAGTTTAAAGATTTTTTTAATATATTAAATATAATGAGAATTGTGTGAAATTTTTTTCCTGATTAGAAATCTTGTAATTGAATTTTGACTCTCTCCGACAAGTTTTCTTGAAATTTTGCAGACATAAATATTCCATTAATTAATAGAGAAAAATATAATATGTGAAAGTTAACATGAAATATCATGGTTTGCAATATTTATTCTGTAAATTCTACTCTTTGGTTTCTCACAGATAAAAAATATTGACCCTTTTCTACCAGGCCAATTTTTTTTTAAATTTTCATACTTTGCATTGACAATAAATAATATGATATCTTTTGATTTGTATAATGAATAAAAAAAATGTAATTTTAAAAATATTTTAATTTAGCACATAAAATAAAAATATATTAAAATTAGAAAAAAATTGCTTTTTTTTATTTCAAAATCCACTAAAAAGTAGAAATTAACGTGACTAAAAATAGCCTGGAAGTTGTTAACTCAAAATGTAATTAAAATTAATGTTACATCACTCATATCCATATTAAATTTCATAGGAGGAATCGCAGGGAATTGGATAAATTAAAGCCCAGAGCTTTTATTAAGTGAGCCAAACGTTTCTTCAATTTATTTTGACTTCCTCAGTGGGTCATTCTATCACTTTTTGTCACTGTCCCTTGTCAAACTATTTTTGACAAAGAGTGGTAAAATAAGCCACTGAGGAAATCAAAATAAATTTACGGAATGTCTGGCTCATTTAATAAAAGCTCTGTGTTTTAATTTATCCAATTCCATGCGATTCCTTCTATTAAAATTAGTCTCTTATTTTATTTTTGGTCATGTAATCTAGGATATTCTTCAAGTCCCTACCTACTAAAAGAAAAAATTATTTCCTCCTAAGGGAGTTCGGGACAGCTTATCTATCTGGTTGATCTTCGAAAAAATATTTTCTACTTCTGCAGAGTGACAACGCTGCCTACTAATTTTTTTAATAAAAAAATTGTTAATAATGAGGTTAATTCAGAATAAAAATGTTTGTTTTGATAATTTTAATAAAAAGAATATTGAGATAATTTTTTTCTCATTATAAAAACATTTATTTAACACAAAAACGATATCAAGAAATAGAGTTGGAATTCTACACTAGTGCTTTTGTTATATTCTGTTGGCTGCAAATACCTTTTTATTTATTACATTTATGAATATCTAATTAATTAGACTGTCAAATCTATTGAAAAATGTATCATTCGATTCATAAAAGTTGAATTATTGATCTGTATAAATTTGTTGAAAATGGTATAATTTGTATAGAAGTTATAGCCCTTTTAAAAGCTCGGTCCATTTACTTCCATGTTAAAAGGATAATTTTCAATATTTTTTTTTTTTTTTTAATGCAATCGAATGCAAGAAGGGGTGCACCAGTAAAGATGCAGCTCCTATGGATCTCGTAAGATCCTTGCATTACCGAAGAGAAGGGAAAGATGATTAAGTGAGAGGGTGGAGACGTAGGTGTTTATGCACTCGGGTTTTGAAGGTTTGAAGATTATAAGTGCTGGGATGGAGGCTAGGAGAGAATTCCAGTTCCTTGAAGTCATGGGGATATACGTATTGGCGAATGAAGTGGTCCGGCACTTTTCCAATTTGATCGCGAAAGAGTGTTGGGAGTCGGCAAAACGCGTGCTACTCGCAAAGCATGCTTTTGGGGGAATTATTGATTTTATCTCATCAGAGCACCTGCCGTGATAGTATCTATAGAAAAGGGAAAGGGCAGAGACATTTCTTCGATGAGCTAGCTAGTCGAGGGAGTCGGTGAGGGTAGAATTGTCAATTAGCTTGACGGCTCGTTTCTGAATTGCATCCAGGGTAGCAAGAGAATATTTAGAGGCTCCTCTCCATAGATGAGAGCCGTATTCGAGACAGGGGCGGATTTGGGCCATTTCTCGGTAATGAGACAGACGATCAACTTCAAATTTCGGGAATAAATATTTAATACATTAATGATTCAATGGTAAAACTTTGAGAATTTTCTAATAAAAATTATAAACAGTCCCGAACGCCCTTAATAAAAGCTCTGTGTTTTAATATATCCAATTCCCTATGATACCTTCTATTAAAATGAATGTCTACTTTTATTTTTGGCCATGTAATCTAGGATATTTTTCAAGTACCTACCTACTAAAGGAAAAAATTATTTCCTCCTGTTAAGTGCATTTTGAAATATAAGTATGTTTTTTAATATATTTTTATTTTAACTACTATTCTTCCCTCCTACCATTCATTCACTGCCTTTTTTCTCCGATCATTCAATTTATTGCTCTTTTATTGTTCCCACCTTTGACTCTCGACTTTTAATTTACCTTTTTCACGTGACCCTTGTTTTGCCGAAAGAATTTCATTCCACGTTCTTCCCATCTCTTTGAAGTTCATCTGTCATCTTTATGAAAATCTCACACTTCAAGTGTCTTTCTTTTTTTTTTTTTTTACTCTTCCTTTTTTTAGTAGCTCTATTTCACTCTTTTAATTCATTTTATTTTTATTCTTTTCTATTAAAAAAAAAAATGCAATTTCCTTAATTTGAATCACTTCAAAAGAGAGCCACATTTATTCCCACGCACATTAAGAATAAATTACTTAAAGAACAAAATGAATGGTGTTTTTTCACATTTATTCATTTTTTAAAAAATTTAATCAGTATTCTAGGTGTATAGAACGGTTTGAAACGTGAATAAAAATTAATTTTTTTGCCGGTCTGTGTGTCTATATTCCAATATTCACAAAAATTCAAAATCGAAAAGTCATAGGAAGGTAGATCTGGTTCTAATATATTTGAACCTCTTAGGCAAATAACTGATTAGATTTTGAGCTTTTTAACTTCGAAAATGAAGAAAATCAGAACAAGCGAATTTTCATAAGGCTGTAACTGACGAGCTCAAGTTGAGAGTCAGATGTTTGTTGAAAAGTTTTTATTTTGCCGATAGTAGCAGAGTTGTTGAATCATAAAGAGAAATAAAGAGTTTGTCCTCTGCTTGATGCAAATAAACATACATACATAGTATATATCAAATATGTATTATTTATTTGTTTGAGACTATAGCTTCGAAGGCGAAAACTTTTTTATTATTCAAGGCTCGGTACACTAGAGCTGCCTTGGTAATGATTAATAAACTTAAATATAAACTGTTATTTATGGCTATACTATAACATCCTCTTAAAATCTTCATAGAATAATTCAAAATATATTGTCTGCCTTGTGAAGCAGATATTGGAAAATCTAATCAGTAAGTACTATGAATTGATACAAAAGAACTTTTTGACTTTCCATTCTTGGGTTATCGTGGGTATCGGAATTCAGTTACAAAGAGTCAGGACCCAGGCTGGCCATCGCAATACTTCCCCATTATATTCTATAGAATATAAATGTGAAAATAAAAAATAATACTTTAAAGATATTTTTCTCCACATTTCAGACATTTTATAGCACAATGAACAAAAATTTATTTTGATGCGTGATTTAATAATACATTTAATTTGCGTTATGCCTTCTATGAGCGGGTCAGTCAGTTTTTAACTATGAAAAGAATTCAAACATCACCAGAAGAAGATGAAATTAATATTAATTATCCGCTCTGTTTAAATATCAAATGATAAAAAATCTAATGTTAAATTTGAAAAAAAAACGAAAGATTCTATGATGCGGTTATCATAAAATTTTGCAAAAAGGAGCGAAGAATAAAATAAAATTAAAAAAAAATGAAGGTCTATTTTTTGATCATCATCCTCTGGTTGAAAAGTTACCGCCCGCTACTGTTATATTTATATATGTGGATATAAATAAATATTTATGAAATATTAATTTACTATGAGTTAGGTTTTCTAGGTCACTTGTTTCACGTTAAAAATTAAAAAAATTAAAGAGGTAAATTGTGATGTAATTTTTTTCATCATCTACAAAAAAATTTACTCTCTTAATTTTTTTAATTTTTAACGTGAAACAAGTGACCTAGAAAATCTAACTCATAGTAAATTAACATTTCATAAAATATTTATTTATTTTTATCTTTATTAAAGATGTTTCACCTTGGACCAACACCACATTCTATATTAATTATATGGGTATGTTTTTTGCATCAAACAGAGGACAACCTCTTTGTTTCTCTTTATGATCAAATGTTTCTATTAATGAACTTGCATTACTGTGTAAGTTTTAATTATCTAGCTCAAACCGTTTGCTACCACTAAAGTTTACTGAAAACGTAAATGGAGTCTTGAAAATGCTCGTACTTTTTCTCGTTTCTTTTAATAAATATTCCTCTGCTAATCTTTTAAATTAAGGATTTAATACAGGGAGTGGAATAATGTCTGTTTGACATTCCCCTACACTGGGACTCTAGGTTTATGTGAAAACTCTTAAAAGCAAGATTTGGGAGATGCCCCGAGCAATCCAGCCAGGCCTTAAACACTTGATAAACTCCTATCGAGCTAGCTGAGGCATATTTATCAAGTTTGCGAAGCATAACAGACCACCGCTAGGTTGTCTTGTGAATTAATGAGCCGGGTTGCGTAAAGCTCCTGACATCTACGCAAACACTTCCACTTCCCCTCTTTCCTGAGCATTTCTCAAATCTGCCATAGGGATTGAATCCGCCTTCTACTTTACAAGTAAAAGAGAAAATAAAATCTAAAAAAAAATCAACTTTACTTCGATTTAAATATTATTTCAATGTTTATTACTTACGAGCTTCGAGGGTGTGCCTGGTGGCCCTGGCGGGCAGCGTCTCGGGCTAGAAATTTTATTCCCCTTAAGGAGGTCCTTTCGCTCACAATCTATATAATAAAAATGAATTTCTGTTTCTTTGTAAGCGCAGATCTCTCAAATGCCTGGACCGATTTGGCTATTTTTTAAATGTTCGTAATAGTCCAATTCAGGTAAATACGTAAAAAAAATTGGAAAAGTTGCCCGGAAAAATTGGAAAATTCAGGAAAAACAAAAAAAAATCAGGTTAGCCAACATAGCTTGCCAGATAATAAAAGAACTAAACGAGCAAAAACAAGTCTTGGCGGGCCTGATTGTAGATTTTTGAGTGTCATTCATTCTCAATAGTTCTAGCCACATTATCGTTGAAGAAGGATTTAATAACAACAAAATACATTTTAAATATTTGTTTCATCTTATTTGTTATGAGTGTATATTGCAGTTAAATAGAATCTTAAATTATATCTATTTAAGACTTTATAATAAAACAATTATATTTATTCTCTGTAACTAAAAAAAACATCAATAAAGCAGCCACGTGGGGGTCCAGGGGGCGAAGCCCCCTGGCTAGCAAAAGGCCCGCCGAAGGCGGACCTTGAAGCTAGTGTTAAATAAAAAAATATTAAATTATAACTATAACTTAATTTATTATAATAGTTTAAGTCTCTATTTGGTTAAGTTTCATTCACATCTATGCAAATTTTTGAAAATAAAATTTCTTAAAATGTAAACATTTTTATTTTTTTAATTCTATTATTTTTCGTTTGTATTTTAACTTATTTTATTAAATATTAGATACTACACATCTTTTAACTCAACTGAAGCAAAAGGACCTCCTTAAACAATCACACTCCAGAGACATATTACTAAGCTTATATTTTTATTTTATATAGATTTTAATTATTGTAACAGGAATAGTAGGGAATTGGACAAAAGTAAAAACACAAGAATTTTATTTATTAAATGGGTCATCCATTTCGTCAATTTATTTTGACTTCTTCATAAAATGAGCCACTGCGAATAAATTGACGAAACGTCTGGACCATATAATAAAAAAACTCTGTGTTTTTAATTTTATTCAATTCCCTACTATTCCTGATACAAATTTACTATGGATACGAATGATGCAACTTTTAATTATTTTTTTGGAAGTGTTTGATATATATTTATTTATGTTATGTTATTTTTAATTATATTATTATTATATTTACTTTTACTTTTTTAAATTTTTTTTATTCAGGATTTTGGACTTACTTATGTATTTTTATTTTTTGTTTCGGCCTAAGATAAAGTATAAATATAATAATAATATATTTAAAATTAACATAAAATAAATTTATATCAAACATCTCCAAAAAAAATGATTAAACGTATACATAAAAAAATTTAAGCATTCAAATTAGAACTGCTGGCTGATGTAGTGCGGTAAAAGTTCTTCCCTAACAAGTGTGAGACTTCAGGTAGATTCTTATTTTGCATGTATTTAGAAGGAAGTGGAGTATTCAAATAGCATCTCGAGAATTGAACTTTTTCTTCTAAATCTAATACATTATTATAAATTTAACTTTTGTATTTTGGTTTGAATTATACGATAGCTTTTATAATCAATGTCCAAATTAAAAAAAAATTTCATTGCTACGATCACGAGAGCCAAAAATTGCTCTAGAATTCACTGGTACGTACGTCTGTCTCTGGTCGCGATAACTCAAAAATAGTAATTATCAGAGATATGAAATTTAAAATTCTAGTTAGTTATACGTTCGAGATATCACAGCAAGATTTTGGTTCTAATCAGTCAGCCCCTAAGTGCTTCTGTAGTAATTTTCAAGTTCTTCAAGTTTTTTAGGCACCCATCAAAAATTCCAGAGAACCAGATTTCATTATTCTCAATGAAAATAAATTCATTTTTGACTAAACTGAAATGCTAATACGTACCTACCAGTGGCGGTTGGTTTCTTTTTAACCAGGGGATGCTGTCCAAAAAAGTATCATACATTTTTTGAAATTTTATTTAAACTTGGATTTTTTTTTGCAAATTTCATCGAATACGGCATCATTTTCGATATTTTTCAAATTTACCATTAGATTTTTAAAAAATATATTTTGGGACCTTAGCCCCAAACGGATACTTCTTTGTGTGAGTGATGGTAGGAGTCAGAAATTAAATCTTGTGACTTAAAATCCACAGTCCCTGAGATGGAAATCGACCATCCTCCACAATGAATCAGCCTGTCCTATAAGAAAATCTGAAATTTCTCCTAATTATATAAGCAAGCAATGACTTGTCTTTAGCACTCTTAATCATTTCCGATCTTATATATTGAGATTTCCTTAGAAATGAATTATTCCAAAAATTCTCGAATCATCTTTATTTATTCCTTTTTTTTATTATTATTATTTTAATAATTCCACACCGAAAACAATTTTTATTCGACTAAAACTCGTCTCGACTTGCTTGAACTGGAAGTAATACCAGGCTACAGGGAATTCAAACCTCCTATCGGCACCCTTTTCATTTTAATTGCCCCCCTGAAACTATGAAACAATTTTATTTCATTTCGAGAACCAATATACTTTTTAAAACAAAAAATGTTTTTCATAGAAATATTTAAAATAACGGATAATAATTTGAAAATTTAAAGATCCTCCTGAAATTTTGAAGTCGATATTTATGAAAATACTCTAAATGTTTGAAATTTTAGGGATGAGCCGCACGCCACTGATTCCTACCCATGTGAAATATTTGTTTTAGACAAAGTGAAAACAAGGCCTTCGACAGAGTCTCAAATAAATAAATTATTTTTATATACCTACGTTTAAATCAAAATACTATGTTTCTTATAGAAAATTTTAACTTCACTTTTGGTGATCCTTTAAAAAAACTTCCCAAATAATTAATAACCACTATGTATTAGAATATCATTAACTAAATGAGAACTATTTGAAATTCAAATTAGTAATTGTTTTGCTTAGGATAATATTACTGAATAACAAATATTAGAATGGCAACCGAATTGAACAATTTTTTTTTTTTTTTTTTAGTTTTTCATCACAACTTTTACGAATTTTGTTTGTGAATTTAATTAATTGTATGCATTGGACGTTTTTCACTTTCCGGATCAATTACATCAGGGTAGATAATTCAAGAACCAATGAACTAATCCTTTCCTTTTGGGATTATCCCTAAGTTTCCAAAGGAGGCGCAGACGGAGTAAAATTCTCAAAAGCCATCGGGTTTCCTTGGCCCCCTGTACCCCTGACCTCCTTTTCCAGTCCCCCTTGGACAGAAGACTTCGTTGGAATAATCGAGTTACCTCGAACTTTGCCTGAAGTCTTGTACTGTGTCTCTGTTTGCGTAGAGCACAATAACTTTTTATTAATAACATTACCTACCCTCTCTCGCATGGAGCAACAAATTCCCTCTCCCTGTACTCGGTACTCAATTATAATTAGGAGTTCCTCCGCCGCTCCCTCAACACTCCTGTTCAAATGTAGCGCTAGCGCAAACAATCCATCCTCGGAGCACCTCTCGCTTTACAACCTGTCGCTGCCCTTTCATATTTTTTTCTCGTTACTTATTTTCCTTATTATTAACATCATCCAGGTTTATTACTTCACCTCAAAAAACTTTCCATTTTAAATAAATATACATCTAAACGATAATTATGTTTGCACTGACTTGTTAATCCAAAAGAGGGTGCGCTCGCTCTCTTCCTCGGAATGAAAACACGAAATTTTTGTTGTTCCTCTAGGAAATTATGTTTTAACTAATTCTTTCTTTAACTTTTTCAACCCACACGGTTCATTAATTACACTCTTGTGCTTATGTACAAAAAAATATAAAGAGATTTTATTTTAATTGAAAACTTTTTATTTTGCCCAGAGTAGCAGAGTTGTTGATTTTTAAAGAGAAACAAGGAGGTTGTCCTCTGCTTGATGTAAATAAACATACACACATATATATCAAATATAACAGGGGCCGGCGCTCGAAGTGTTACCATCTATCGTGAAAAGATTTTAAACAATGCTTTGTGCACGTAAAAAATTCGGTAACTATTGGATATTTCAACAAGACTCGGCACCATCCTATGAAGACCGTGGAACCCAACGTTTTTTACAAGAAAAAGTTCCCATCTTCATTTCTTCACAACAATGGCCACCATATTCCCCGGACTTAAACCCAATGGATTTTTCCATATGGTCCATTCTTGAGACCAAAATATAAATTAAAATATATCAGACGGTCAACGCCTTAGAGATTGCTCTTCTCAAAATTCCACATTCGTGTAGCGTGTGAAGCCTTCCCGGAGAGACTCGATGCTATTATCCGCGCTAAAGGTGGCTACATCGAACAATATAACATATTTTCTTAAAATTTGAAATGTTTTTACGATATACTGAAGTTTTTAAATAAAAATTGACAATATTACAGCATTTTTAAAGATACGTTTTCCTCGGTGCTACTATCATGAAAATCGTTCAATGATTATCGTTGCACGATCATCATTGAGCACTATTTCTTTGTATTTCTTATGGAGCTGTTTTCATTCGAGCGACTGCCGATAAGGTACGTTTTCCAAGTTCCACGATTATTGTTGAACGATCATCGTGATAGTCACACCTTAATTGGTAACACTTCGAGCGCCGACCCCTGTATATATATATTTGATATTGGAATGTGTGTATGTTTATTTGCATCAAGCAGAGGACATCCTCCTTGTTTCTCTTTAAGATTTTATTTTCCTTCGAGGATAAAAAAAAACTTTCCTTTTAAAAACAAGTTTATATTTAAATTGTGGTATCTCTAAGCTCTAATGAAAATAAATAAACCTACATTTCATAAATTGATTTTAGTAATATTCTTTCACTCTGTATAAAAAATGGATAAAGATTTCCGGTTGTTTTTGTTTGATTTTATATTATAATGCGGATTTATTTTTCGTCTCTTTCTATTTAAAGTTAATATTTCCTAGTTCTGTGTTAATGGCGGTTTTATGAATTCCCCTGTGCGGCTGTATTGTCGCTAAATTGCCAGGCGGCGTCTTCCCGACCCTCGTCTTCTCTGGTACGCGCAGCCGGATGTCCGAGTTCCCACGTGCTTCCGAGGCTTTGTTTCGTCCCAGAGGCGGGTCCGCGTCCCATTTCTCTTAATAAGCCATCTCCCACTTGCTCAAAGCTCTTCAATGTATTTCTGTCACCCCCTACATCCTACATATCTATAACAAACAGCTCAGCCACAAGGATATTTGGAAACCGTATGTTGCTGAATTTATGTTTTCCATTCGCTCGTTACTATTGGTTTAATGAAAAATCTAACTGGTCTTGTTTCTCGAAAAGCTCAAAACATCCAAAAACCACAACTATGTTACCTTTTCAATTTATGTATATCCGAAGGCTCGACTTTACTAATATTCTCTCAGAGTTTTCTAATACTTTATCGATATTTCTTTCGCTTGGCACATTCTTTAATTCAGACAAGTTTACAATTTTCTTTTACTACCCATCCCTCACTTTGTTTCTTCGTTCATATTCACTGAAGACATCTTTACAGATATTTTTATTGTCTCTTTTCTTTTGTATTCTTTCATAAACTTTTTATTCCTATACCTAAATTTGATTTATCACAAACATTGCTTTATAAATTCAAACGTCAAACAATTTCATCTTTCAACGCTGTGAATTTATAGAAAAAATTACTTGATTTCTTTTACTTTAAAATTTTTTATCAAAACAATGATTGGCCATAAATTCATTTTTATATTCATTTATATAGAATTTGCTTTTAGAAAGTTTGAAAGAATTCAAATAAAGATAGATTGACTTATTAATTCTGGAGTTTTAAAGGCCATATTATTTGGAAGAAAAGTTTATGTGTAGGTATTGTTTTATACGTTGATTATTATTTTCGCTTGAAACTAATGCTCATATTTTGAAATGTCTAGTATCGTTCAAAATGTAACTTTAAATTAAATTATGAATTCAAATATGTACATTTATTAATGGTTTAAAAACAATACCTGCTTATTTAAGGAATAAAGGTAAAGCAAAACTGCCAAACCCCTTTTTAAGCAATAAATAAGTCAAGTTCTGACCTATCAACATCAAAGGCATATTCAAGAGAGCTGCCTCAGCCTCATGAATTAGACAGATGCCTTAACAGTTTTGAGGCATTTGTGATTTTTTTTATTAGAAATTGATACAGGGTATTACTAGTCCAGTACCATCCGCGCTATCTATAAAAAATACTTTGTATAAATATTATTTTATATGAGATAACTCATGTTTTGAAATCTATCAGATAGTAAAGCCTTAAAAACATTTGACAAATAATCTTTCTTTTTTTTTAATTCACGGTGGTGCCAAGGATTCTTATAGGTGTTGAATAAAAGGATTATTTTTCAGCAGGTTTTTTAATTATAAATGTTTTTTTTTTTCATTTATCCAAATATTTCGGAAATTTTTACAATATTCCTTCTTCAGTGGACCTCATCCAAAAATCACCGTATTTGCTCAGTCTTCAAATTACGAACACAGACCCACAGAGACATTTCATTTCGTCATTTTTAATTCTGCCCTCAAAAGTGTGCTAATTAACTTGTCTGTTAAAGCATCAAAAAGAAATTAAAAATTGTTATTGATAGAGTTTTTTTATGGCAGAATTAAAAATAACTAAATGAAATGTCTCTTTGGCCCTGTGTTCGAATTTTGAAGACTGAGAAAATACGATGATTTTTGGGTGATGTCCACTGAAGTAGGAATATTTTAAAAATTTCCGAAATATTTGAATAAAGTAAAAAAAACACCATTTAAAAATTAAAAATCTGCTGAAAAATAAGCCTTTTGTTTTTCAATCTTTCTTTTGTATAATTTAAATGTATGACTTTAAAAAATAGACGAGAATCAATTACTTTTTAATGCAAATACCTCAAAAAAGGAGGTTATCGGGAAGTTGCAGTACTTATTGGACCAAACTTGCATTACTCTTCAAGGAAAGGGTTAAGACGAAGGTGTTTATGGGCCTGAGTATTGAACGACTAAAGATTCTAGAATTCGGCAAATAGAAAGCAAAATAGTTTCAGCCCCTTGAGGTCTTGAAAATAAACGTATATTGAGAATAGTAAGTTAGCCCCCTATCGAACTAAATTCCTTCAGCCTATACAGAAAATCATTTGAATTTTCTACAAGAAATTTAAACTTCTCTGTTCCTCTCCTTATTTCTTTATTGTCATTTGTTTCATCTATATATATAAAATTAAGGTTTTATCTGTACATTGCTCCAAATCACGCCAAATTTTGGTTGCACACGTTTCAAGCAAAGTTATGAACGAAAACACCCTCAACAAAATTCCTGTCTGTCTGTCTGTATGTATGTATGTCTGTTTCAGTGGTTTCCGAAAAGTTGCTCACGATTCACGTAAAAAGGGCTGAAGGGATTATTATGAAATTTCATATTTACATCAGATGTCTTCTAACTTACGTTTTTAGCTATATAACGTTTAGATAGTTTGACCCCAGAAGGGGGTTTGGGGGGGCGCCCGAATGAAAATTATCAAATAACTCCTAAACTATTAACCCTACGGCAAATTTTATAATAAACAAAGTTGTAGGGGATGTGATTTCTGACAACTTTTGTTTAAAAAGCAGGGGGTGCTGGGTGGGTTTCGGGGGGGGGGGGCAGGGGTGTGCCCACTGGCTAGCAAGAGGGCCGCCGAAGGCGGGCCTTGCAGCTAGTAATTTATATTAATTAACACAACACATGGTAAAAAGTACAAAAAACATAATAAGACTTACAATTAATTTTTTCATTTATTTAAATGTTGATCTCCAAAAACATCAATATCATTTAAGCACAAATTAACTCTAAGCTCTGTTTATTTTTTGTTATAAATCTAACCTTGGAATAAAAAAACAAACGACCCTAATAGAATAAACAGAAGGCTTTAGTCGTTGTTATAGATCACGGGACCCCTTTTATTTTTCAAAGAATAAATTCAGCCTAAAACATTTGTTTTGCATTGAAAAAGTAGTTCCCGTTGTGACCCCACCGTTTCGTGTCTCAAATACACCTTGCGGGACCCGCAAACAAACGCTCCATCGCAAACGTCAAGAGATAAACCAACATAAATGCGCCAGCTTCCATAATGTGTGACTGGGTAATCTTGGCTCGAGGAATCCTATTCATCTTATTCCATGTCTACAGCCTTTGAATTATCTCTGTCCGTTCTTTACCCCTTTTCTCTCTATGGGTCTAAGTGTGTGTCTATCTTTCACTATCTCTCTCCTGCCCTACACATACATATACACAGACACCGATTTTGACAATTTCTCTCTTTTTCATACTTCTTTTCGCCTTGCGCCTTTCTACCAATTCTTTCTTATTTCTTCTCCCTTTATTGCTTATCTGCATCCTCATTCATCTTGTTCGCTTCTTATCGCATGACTTTACCCTGGCTGTTTTATTCTTTCGATTTCCAATTAATTCCCTTATGGTGAAGCGCCTCAGAAACCCTGAAAGGTTTGCCCTTCATATCTGATTAACCGAGGATTTACCCATTTTTATTTAATTTTATTTTAAAAAAATTCGATTGAATTATAATTGATGTAATGGAAGGCAGCCCAGGGGTAGTGAGGAAAGAAAAAATTATCATATATCAAATAAGGTGTAATTTATTGGAATCCTTCCTCCTTTCCTTTCAAACCGACGTTTCGGAGGATTTTTCCCTCCTTCTTCAGGGTTTCAAAGGGTCAATGAATGAAACAAATAAACCCTGCCCCTTTGAAACCCTGAAGATGGAGGAAAAAATCCTCCGAAACTTCGGTTTGAAAGGAAAGGAGGAAGGATTTCAATAAATTACACCTTATTTGATATGTGTTAATTTTTTCTTTCCTCACTACCCCTGGGCTGCCTTCCATATCATCAATTAAAATTTCTACCAGTCCGTCTCTCTCCAGAGAAAATTTCGTTGCAAAAAAATTCGATTGAATTTTAATAAACTCATGAATTAATTCTAAAATTATCTTTTAATCAAATTTTTAATATGATCATATTAGAAGATAAGTACGAATTTATACTATAGGTATGTAGGTATATATGAAAACGATTCAAGTTAGCAAGACCGACATTTGTTTAATTTCGTTTTATTACATTAGCACCTTTATCGTAAATGAAATCACAAAATATATTTTTGAATTTTCATAATATTATTAGCCGCTTTCTAATTAACTAAAACTTACAGCCTTTGGTAAACCCGAATAGAAATTTTGTTTTAATTTAAAAAATGGGCGAAACTCAAAAGGGAAGTATTCAGACATTTTTTCTGCAGGGAGGGGGCTGGGCGTGAGCCACAAGAAATTAATAATGATCAATAATTTTTGCTACAAATACAAACATATTGAATATTGCCGCTCTTGTCCGAAATCCTACTTGAATTTGAATTATTTTTTCATTTAGAGCTTTTTAACTAATTCAATTTTTTGCACGTATAAGAAAAAATTGAATTATAAAATATAAATAAATATACTTAAAATCCTCAAAATGTAGTCTGTATTTGAACTTGAATTATGACGTTGGTGCGCCTGTATTTAGGCAATGCATTGCGCTCAAAAGAATGATAGCTGCGTAAGAGCTAGTCGAGTCCAGTCTGATTGAATGCTCCAGAGCTTATGGCATGTAAGCCATCAAGTATGTATAAAAGGATAATTTTTACATAAGCTTTAAATAGGTAGAGAATAGAAAAGGTAGAGTTTACCATATAAACATTCAAGATTTCTTGATTTGCTGCCTCAGATCCATTTTACAAATGTGATTTTGCTTTTTAATTTATCCAATGCTAATTTTTACCCTATTGCAGTGTTCTTCAAACTGTGTTCCCCGGAACCCCGGGATTCCAATTAAACGATTTAGGGGCTCCGCAAGTCAATGCTATATTCAATGTATAATAAAACTATTTTATATGGAATATTTATCTTTTTGTTTGAAAAAATGCAAATTTATATCTTATATAAAGTTTATATAACAAAAGCAGGGACGCACCTTGTGAGCGGTCCATAAATTACGTCACACGAATTTCAAGATTTTTAGATCCCCACCCCCACCCCTGTGCCACATGCTGTCACAGTGTCAATGAGCCCCACCTATATTGTGACGTCACACTATCACCTGTAATTTAATAATTGTCGAATTTTATTTTATGAATTAAACTTAACTAAAAGGATTTAATATATTTTAAATTTAACTTTATTTTTATTCATATCATGAACTCTAAAAAATAAGTAGTTTATAATGAAAGGCAGTCCAAATTATTTAAATTTTTTTATTCAAATTTCGACGTTTCGGAGACCTTTTCTCTCCTTTTTCAGGGTAATGAATAGTTATTGATGGGTGAGTATAATTTGGACTGCCTTTCATTATAACATACTTATTTTGCTTACCAGTCCGTCTTTCTAAGAAAATAAATAAAACTTAAAAAATATATTTGAAATTTTTTTAATTTTTTAATTTTACTTTTGTGACATAACCATTTTTAATATCCCCGGGCCCCCGTGTCATATTTTGTCACAAATGTTTAATGCCCCCTCCCCCCTCACTGTGTGACTTAATTTATGGACGAACCCTTGATCATAACATATGTAATACGACACCCCCCTCCCTAAAATCAAATCTGGGAGTGCTACGGGACGAGGGGTTCCATAAAAAAATTATCTCAAAAAAGGAATGACAAAGGTTGAAGAACACTGTCCTAGAGTAAGATAGTATTTGTATTTGTATCTTTAAAATATATTCATTTGATCGGTTTAATATTATATAAATCAAACATCTAATGTATTAAATGCATGTACAATTGAAAGAAAATACTTTTAAATTTTATATACATATATAATAATATATTGGACAAGAATTTTCTTTCACCATTTTCCTCGTCTCGTCTGGTAAAAGAAAAAAGTTTGTAAGAATAACATATTTGTAAATCTAATGCGCGAGCGTTGATTTGAATTCAGTCATTTTTCGTGAGAAATTTGTCTATGTTGACCCTTGTTGTACGCGTTCACTCGCGCAATTCCTCTGGGATGATCTCGGAGACGGGTGAGTTTTCTGCCGCCCTCGGGAGGGCCATGTCAACCTCACAGCCTTTGGATTCTCTAGGGCGCAAACAAAATCCTTCACAAAGAGAGAAACGCCCGTCTGATTCACACACACAATGCCACTTATGCTGGGCTTCTTTTTCTCATTCTCATAACTTTTTCCCGACCTTTGGCTGTCATCCCAGCCTCGTCAAGTTCATTCCTTGTTTAGGACATTCTAGTATAGAACATGAGGTGAATTTCAACGCCAAGCGAACCAACAACACTTTGAAAAATAGAAAGTTTTCATTCTACCTTATCACTTTTTTTCTCAAATATATGAATGCGAATGTGTTTCTCTGCGCGGTTGTATAAAAACATACCACACGAACACTTGCGATAAATTATATCTCTCTTGTCGTACAAAGCACGGCTTCCGCACAGTTGAAATTAATTGCAGGCCCTTCATTTACTCCACCCTTCCAAAAGTAAAAGACATTTAAAATCCGGGCATTTATGCTTTTAATACTTATCTTTTTATTAATGCAAATAGATTTTCGTATTGCATTTATTTTCTTTTAAATTTATGGTTAGTAATTATTGAAAAGAACAACGTGATACGAGGGGTGATTAAATCGCTTGTTATTAAGTAATCTGCTAATGTAGTTTGACGTGAAAAAAACTGCGAACATCAATCCCTTGCCCCAAACTCAGTCTCACCTACAACGTGCGTTTGAGTATCGTTCAATTTTCGTTTCCAGGATTGGAAGGTTTCAGACGACTTTAACTGCTAATCGAATAGTGCTTTAAAACGAGCTGTCTCAACTCCGGGGCTATTTATTGGTGCTGCCGACGGGGCTGCAATGAGTCCAGACGGCAGTTTCTTGCTTGTTAGTACTTGTACTCTGACCGCTATTGGGCGCATTATATTCCACATAACAACTTCTTGACCCCAAGAGGTGAGTATCATGTCCATCTCAAGGGCTCTGTCTGCTTAATAATTCTCTTTGGTTTCTTACCATTTACTTCGGCCCTGTTTTTCCCTCGTTTTCGTTAAATTCAGCTAGAACTCTCTACATCGTCGATTCTTGCAATTGATGGATCAGCTCCAATTGTGTACGTTGCCGCAACGCCAAGCTGATAGGTTGGAATTGCAAAATCAATGGCTCACCAATTTCTGTTCTTTCATTTGAAGGCCTCTTTAAGATTTTCTCTTTTCTTTTTAGATCTCTGAAGAATATAGTTCTTCGATGGCTTTCCATAAAATAAAAATACTAGTATATGTATTAGGGCTAATTATGATATAATCAATAAAAAATTTCCACTCCCAGTATCCCTTTTTATCGGCTACATAAACTTGTTGGCTAATTTCAGAGAGTTCAAATGCTTATATGGTATTTCACTATGCCATAGTAGTTAGGAGAGGGAGGGCACTAATGAAGATTATCAAATAACTCCTAAACGATTAACTCTATGGCAAATTCTTTTAGAGGCAAAGTTGTAGAGTGTGTGATTTCTGATAACTTTTGTTTAAACAAATTTCAAAAAAAAAAAAAAAAAAAAAAACATCCAAAAGAGAGGGTGGGTCAAAAAATGAAAATTATAGCGCTTTGAACCAAACTCAACCAAAATGTGTATACATAATCTGAGGGCCCCCAAGAAGTCTAGAAATTAAAAAACAAGCCACCCAAAATGTCGACGGGTAAGGAGGTAACTAAACACCCGAAATGGGGGAGGGGCTCATCAAATAAAAATTCTATGCCTTTAGACCAAGACTGTGGAGTCGGAGTCGGGAGGAATTTCTGACGAGAGTAGTCGGATCGGAAAAATGTGCCGACTCCGACATTTTCTTTTTTTTGTTTTCAATAAAATTTTTTTTCAAGTTTAATATTCGAAATATGCAATATACTGTTTCTTGCTTTCAACCAAATGAACTGGAGTCTCAGGTATACAAGGGTTCATTTCGTTTTCCAAATTTATCTGCTGTTTGCTTTTCAGAAAAATTAAACTACATTATAGTTTAGTTTGGAAAAATGACAAAGGGTGGTTTATTTGTATGAAGTTTCTCATGATATTCAATAAATATTAATTAAATACTTCTTTACAATTAGGGAAAGTTTATGTGGAGTTTCTCAAAATAAATAAATAAATAAACAAACTTTTGATAAAACTCAATATATTTCTGGCTATTGACTCATATTCAAGAAGAGTACATAATACTAAATGACAAAAGTTGAAATTTTGTATTCAATTATATAATATATTAAAGATGAGAAATATATATTATTATATGGTAGTTTCATCAGATAAGCATTCAGAGAAGACCAAATAATTATTTAAATTTAACGAACGTTTTATTTTTATCTCGATTCTCAAATTCAGATTATTTTAATTGTTGTGAATATGAATTATATTTATCAACATATTATTTATTTTTTTTATTTTTTTTATGTTATCAATTCAATTTTAATTGTAAAAATCTGTATCTGATGGCTAAAAGGCCAGGGATGAATCAATAAAAAAAAAAAAAAATATTATTTATTTATTAAAAACATTGTATCTGTATTATTTTTAAGAGCTATTACCTAATAATATAAACTTAATTATTTTAATGATTTTTTTGATATTTAATTTTGGTGGAGTCGGAGTCAGAGTCGAGTGTTTTTTTACCGACTACGCAGCCCTGCTTTAGACAAACTAAACTAAATTTTGAATATACAATCTGTGGACCCCACGTCGAAGGCGGTCGTCGCATCTAGTCTACATATATAAATTACGTCGACATTTTCCAAATATTTCAAACAATTAAAAATACTTTTTTCACTCTGATATTGTTCACATGATGATGATGATCCATGAAAATAATAAAAATGGATAATTTTTCTAACAAATGGTTTTAATATGAAAATTAATGTCTCTTTAAGCCGACAGTTTGCAAAAAAAATAATCCAATGATGGCATGATTGTGCGCTAATGTTTTATTGTTTGTTGCATTCTATATTATTCGGGCGGCAGAAAGGCTGGGGTGGTTTTAAGCACACATGCCATGACCACCCCTTGGCCGGGTCACCGTTTCTGGTTGTTTCTCATTCGAAATCCTATTTTATCTGACCTGAATGCGAGGTCGACTTAAGCTTCCTCCGGAGGTGAGACCCGAGCCTGTTAAGCTGAGCCATTCCTCGGCCAGCCATACTTTAATTTTATGTCCTCCGCACCTGTCCAAGGAATAACTCCTGGGATTTCATTCCACCTAATAATCATAGCTCAACCCCATGCAAGTCAATTAGTTTGATCAAAATTGATGGCTGGTGGATTAACGTCCTTAAATGAAATTAGCGTTTATCATTCTGTTCCATATTATATTTCATTTTTTGAAAGGGAGGCAATTTAGAATTCTAACAGAGTTAATTTTTTTTTTTTGGATTTTAATTTGTTTACATTTTACAAATGATAACATCTGTAAATGATTTTGGCACAAATCCCTTGACGGTTTTCATATTTGCATACAACACTCATGGGCATCTCTCCTGGGCTAGTCGATTCTCCTTGAATGTCAGTCACTTGCTTTATTCTGGAATTTCTACCTAAAATATCCGATTCTAATAGCCTTGATCGGTTCATTTCTTCCCATCACTTAATTAGTATTATGCTTTTCTTTTATGTTCATTTTCTTGGAATTTAATTTCTTCTTGTAAATGTTACATAATTATTATTAATCTCTCTTCCTTATGTTATTCTATTTTTGGAATTTTTTCTTGTCATTTCACAGACACACAGTAATTTTAATTGATAACTCTTTTCATTATCCTTATAAATTTCTCTGTTCTTATATTGTTTTATTATTATTGATACTTTTAACATTTTTACTTTATCTAACGCGAAACAAGGGTAAAAGTATTAGAATCGGTATTTTTTCATTTAGAACTTTTTAACTAATTCAATTTTTTTGGACGTATAAGAAAAATATTGAATTATAAAATACAAATAAATAACTGTACTAATTAAAATTTTCAAAATGAAGTTTGAACTTGATTTATAACACGGTGCGCCTGAATTTAGGCAACAAATTGCGCGCAGAAGAATGAAAGCTGCGTATGAGCTAGGCGAATCCAGTCTGATGGAATCCTCCTGAGGTTATGGCATGTAAGCCATTAAATATGTATGAAAGGATAATTTTAGTATAATCTTTAACCAGCTAGAGAATAGAAAAGGTAGAGTTTACCATAATAAACAATCGAATTTTCCAGATTTGCTTGCGCCAAGCACGACTTCAAAGGGTCCTTAGGTAAAGACTACGGAACCCACAGACTCAAACAAAGTCACAAATTGTAGTATTCAATCACATTGAATTTTAGCACGTGACAGTTTTGCCGAAAATTACATTGGGTCTCGTCCAGATGCCAAAAAGTGCGATTTTTAGTCAATATTTTGTTATCATTCTTAGTTATACAATTAAAATTATTAGATTAATCTTTCAATTAAATTAAAAATTGGTCAATATTTGTCGAATCTACCAAACTTTTCTCTGCTGGGAGCTTTATGCTATTTTTATTTTAATAGCCTTTACACATTCTTAAAAAAACACATGACTAATATGCGGGAATTTTAACAATAGATGGTATAGAAAAAGTATGACTTGGACAAAAAAATATGACCACGCTATTAAATAGTTTTATTTATAAAGTTTGATAATTTAGCCTTAAAAGTAGAAACGGAAAAAATATATTCAATTTTATATAATGTCTAAAAATTAAAGTTGAATCTTAGATAATGCTATATATACCTATTTATTTTATCAAATAAATAAAACATTCGTGTATTTCAGTTCTTTAATCTATTGATTTTAATTTAATTTTTGCTTCAAATCACTGTACATTGAAAATAAATTTTGAGCCTCTTTCTATTTTCAATAAAATTGTTGGATCATAATATTTTTTTGATCGATTACTTTTAAATAAGAATCCCGAATTCGGCTCTCAATCATTCGATTTCATCTGAAACCTAAACCATACATAATTATAACATCATATTGATATCTGCATATTGTAATATTATTTTAGTTCTCTTTGATTTTACACCCAAAAATCTAAAAAGACATTTCCGCAAAATTCAATTGATTTGTTATTAGTTTTCCACAACTTGTTTGCAATTACAATTGCCTATTCATTTGAAATTCAGTTAAATTTCTCATTAAACAAAAATTGATCCAATGACAATGTTCTCTGAATTTCTCCAAACACATTTCCCAAACTTTTGTTATAAAACCCGCCAATGATTAATAGAAAATTACATGGCGAATGTTATTTACCTTATTTACAAATATTTTAATTAAATTGCAGACACGAACAATGCATTGCATTTCATTTCATTTCTTACTTGATCAAACTTCATTCAAGTAAATTTATTTTTTATTTATTTGTTATACTAAATTCGTGGTCATTTTCAAATGCTGCAAATGACATACGTATTAATTTGTTTCAAAAATTAATTTCTAAGTGGTAAATTAAAGTTAAATTTGAAAATGGAAGCTTTGTAATTGGTGGGACATTTCCATGCAACGTACATAGTTATATACAATTTCCTCTTTATACATACCTATATATATTATTGATATATATGTAATAGTATAATATATTGATTTTCCAATTAAATTTCTCAATCAGTCAATATGGGATCTAATAAATTTCGATTGAATATCTATCAGTTAAAATAAATTGTACATTTCAGCATTCATGTATATTTCATAAGGTAGTCTGAAGTTATTGGATTAATGAGACAAATTTCCTCAAAAACTTTGCTATTTGCATAGAATTATCGCAATTAATTAGCGGGAGTATTTAGGCAGAATCATTTAATTGATAACCAGCCACTCATTATATCCCTGGATCCTTTGGTACTTCAACATGAGGGAAGTCCCTTCATTTGCTTTTTAATATATTAAACTTTTTCAAAGGTGGTCGGCTGACCAGTCCAGGATGTCACTCGAGCTTGTTTTATTTACTAGCCAAACAAGTTGGACTCTCTCTCTGGGGGTGGACTGTGGTTTCAAACGGACGTCTCCATGGAGACCTTTGAGAACCCGTTCAGCCCAAGGTAGGCAGACCACTCTTCCGTCGATAACATCCCTGATATTTGTCGTTTTTCCCCGTTGTGAAGAACTAGTCAGCAGACCATATTTTCTCTTGGTCCATCGATCGTCAAATAATGGGAATGTGCTATGTCCCGCGATATGAATGAAAGGCTGGCCCTTTTTTCCAGCCACCGTCTCGCCGTTCTCCTCGGGGACGTTTTTCACTGTTGGGTCACGTTCAATCGCACAGCAAGCCTCTTTTGTTCGTCCAGCTCTTGTCTCGAGCAGGGTTTCATCCCCGAAAACGAGAAAAAATAAATTGGTTATATATTATGAAAAAAGTAAATTACATTCTATAAAAACCTTATATATCTTTTTATATTGTGTATTTGACAAATTAGATGGCACTTATTCAAGTCGTGGGTTTATACAAAAAATTTCGCACAATTAAAAATCTAAAAGTGATTAAAATAATAAAAAACATAGTTTTAAATAGGGACATGGGAAGGAAGTGTTGCTCCATGCCCAATTTATTGTGAAAATAATAAATTTGCAAATTTAAATTTGGAAAATAAAATCATTTAGAATTTTAATGTAGAATAAAAAAGTATTAATTTTCCATAATTTTCTTTGGCTTTTCGCCATTTCTAACCATCAGCCAATTTACGATACTATTATATACGAGCTTTTCGTGCGTGCCTTCGGCACGCCCTCGAAGCTCGGCCCTCCGGGCTGGTGCCCTGGCGGGCAGCGTCTCGGTCCAAAAATTTTATTCCTCTTAAAAAACCACATTCCAAATTATAACCCGAAAACCCCCCTAAAATACATCGTCTCAAAAATGTCTCGCCTCTACATCTTATGAGTGGCGGGGGGGGGGGGGAGGAATAATGATTAATATATTTAATGTTTCTTAATTCAAAATGAATTGGAGTCTTTCATTTCAAAATTCGAGTCCAAATTAGAAATTAGTATTTCAAATTTGCCTGGTTAATGAAAATCGATTGGAGCCGCGCTGACAATTATATTTCAAATTTGCCTCGTTAATTAATATATATTTAATGTCTCTTAATTTAAAATCTATTGGTGTTTTTTCATTTTCATTCGAGTTCAAATGAATACAATATTATCTCGACACAAAGTCCAAATCAAAAATATCTAGTTTTAGTAAGAGAAATCAAGATAGAAATATTAATGTCGCAATGGAGTAATCGGTAGAGCCAATGACTATAGTTCAAGAGTTCGTCGGTTCGATTCTAGGCAAGAGCGTAATTTTTTTAGAGAAATTTCTCTAAGCGTTGTTACAAATTAATCTAGATGAATATTATATAGTATTATTTTTAAATTGTGTCTTCTATCTAGGGGTCAGATTTTAGCCGGTTGCCGCGAGTCGGATTCGAACCCAGGTCCATTTGATTAGCAGACTGTTACGCTATCCTCTCGGCCAACCCGACCCCCTTTCCATAGTTTATGTTGATATATTCTATGCATATAAAAGAAGAAGTTAGTGAGGAGTTCCCTCTTTGATCGATCTAAACTAAAATTTGAACAGTTACACTTTATGACCCAAAGAAACTATTGGTGTAAAAATCGGCTTTCTAAAATGTGCGAGTGTGGGCCAGGGGGGGGGGGGGCAGCAACTTCAAAAAGTAAATCTTGATCGCCCCGGCATCTAGCGGAAAAATATATAAACATAACCAATAAATAATTTTATATTTAAATGGAAATATGTTCTAGATTTAGAACATTCATTATTTAGTAATTTTAATTGAATTTTACATCTCATGTTTTATTCATATTATATAATTATAAAGCTATATTTATATATTATTTATATAATAGAAGATTATTAATTTTTTTGTATTATATATATACAAAATATATAATAATACCACCCAAGAAACCACTTCCTATTGAATTTCTTCTGCAGCTAAATGAATGAAATCTCGAAGTGGAACTCAATGATAGGTTTCAAAGAAAGGTTACTCAAAGACAACTAGAAACTATTGAACATAGTTAGCCAGGCTTCAAGAACATGCTGAAAGAATGGCTACTCAAAGCAAGCGAGAAACAGCGGAACAATAAATGTGAATTGCTTCCTGGTTAGGTAGAGGCCTGCCGAAGGCTGGCGTTGCAGTTAGTATATTATATTGTTAGGGTTCGTGGCTGTGATGAAACTGTATTAGATGAAGGAGGTGTTTTCAGCCAAAGATGAAATCACTGGGTTCAATAAAAACTCATTACTTTCATTCTGAAACTTTTGGGTCCAGGCACGTTATAAATTTACATGAAGCTAAAATTTTTTTTATTTTTGACAAGGCTTGGTTCGATCACATATGTGTACCGCATTTTGTGTATAACTCCTAATTAACTGAAGATGTCCACATAAATTTCAGGCCGAAACGTTTTATTAAAGGTGTTTTATTGAACCCAGTGATTCCATCTTTGACTGATACCACCTTCTTCATCTAAGCTACTATATTACCCAATATAAATATTACAAAAACTTTGTGCTTACTTGTCTATTGTAATAGTATTTTGCGAACCCCTTCATACTTCAGTACTACAGCTTCCATGAACCCCTCTCGCCGTCTATTTAGTATAAAATATATTTTATATTATTAAAGTTGTTATAGGGAAATAAGGACTATATTTTTAATGCAGATAATTTATTAATTAAATTGTCAACGTTTCGTCAACTTTGATGACTTCTTCAGGAGCTCAAATAGTAAACTTCCCTGCATATTTGTCATTTTTATAATTATTCTTCCTTAATAAACATATCAAGGCAAGTCATCATCAATCAGATTGAATTTTTTAAACGTCAATTAAAAAAAATGACAAATATACAGGCTTGGTTAACTATTTGGGCCTGAAAAGTCAACAAAGTTGACGAGAACGTTGGCAATAAAATATAAATTATCTGCATTATTTCCATATAACAACTTTAATAATTTAATCGAATAATTTAATCAAAATAATATTTTATATTGTTTGTTTGTTTTTCTATTAAAGTTCCAATCTAGTTATTTTTGCAGTTAAACTTTTGTGGTTCTGATATATTTGATTTCAGCTTTTTTAAGTGTATAGATTTTAATAATTCTATCAAAAAGTCTATTTTAGTAGATTTGCTCGCGAATCTACTCCGCGGAATTCTAAATTAATCAGATAATTTATATTTTATTGTCAACGTTTCGTCAACTTTGTTGACTTCTTCAGGGCTCAAATAGTAAACTTCCCTGCATATTTGTCATTTTTATAATTATTCTTCCTTAATAAACATATCAAGGCAAGTCATCATCAATCAGATTGAATTTTTTTTTAAACGTCAATTAAAAAAAATGACAAATATGCAGGCAGGTTAACTATTTGGGCCCTGAAGAAGTCAACAAAGTTGACGAAACGTTGGCAATAAAATATAAATTATCTGCATTATTTCCCTATAACAACTTTAATAATTTAATCGAATAATTTAATCAAAATAATATTTTATATTGTTTGTTTGTTTTTCTATTAAAGTTCCAATCTAGTTATTTTTGCAGTTAAACTTTTGTGGTTCTGATATATTTGATTTCAGCTTTTTTAAGTCTATAGATTTTAATAATTCTATCAAAAAGTCTATTATAGGGTCAAATCCAATTTATTCTATCAATTAAGTTTCATACTAATCAAGTTGATCCTTTCATGTTTCATACTAATCAACTTGATCCTTCCATATCTTTAATGTCATGTTTTATTGTTTTGCTAGGAAGACTTCTAAGGAATAATATTAGAAAGTGCTGAGTCCATGACTAGCGAAATACACTAGAGAAGCCTTTTTCTTTATCTATCTAAAAGAGTTCGGCACCATTAGGTCGTAAAGTCCATCGTAAAATCCATCGATAAGAAATGAACAAAGCTGGCTGTTGTGTTGTGCTTCTTCATCTCGTGCCGATTGCTCCATTATAGTTCATCAGCGAAATAACGACAACTTTTGATCCGCCGTCTACCGGTAGAAACTCATAGCTTGACAATAAACCAAGCGTCAGCTTTAAGTGCACGCTAAGTGTCCTGGGTCTTTTTTTAATTTTGTAAGGGTGTTTCTCAGGGGAGGGATGATGCATAGCACCCGCCTTTAATAAAGCCGCCGGCAGGCTGCGTGACTCGATGATAAAAAGGCGTCTTCTTTTCCCTCGTCGAGTGTCTCTTAGTGATAATGAAAAATCAAATGAGACATCTGTCTTGGAGTGTAATTGCGTGTTTACCTGGCAACCGCGAACCCACTTACGTCAATTGAGAACAAAGCTACGCGCTCTTGAGCCCGGATTTTTTCTTCTGCTTTTATATTTAATTGAAGAAAGTGACACTCGACTTAATTTGCAAGAAGAGACCTCCAGGCCCTCCCCGGGTCTTTATCGTGACAGAAGCAGCCGCCGCGATGAGTGTCTCTCTCCATTCCAATTGTCACTTCTGTCACATACGAATGTTTGATAATGCAATGCTGTCACACCACTCTGCCATTCACCTCTTAACCTTCAGTTCGGATATAGAAGAAACGGTTAAGCTCAAAATCAATAAAATATATTCTTCTGTTTCTATTTGATCTATTTCCACACGTTTCGAAAGAAATATTTACAGTAGAATCCCGATATATCGTATCTTCAAGGGGACAAAGGATAAGTACGATATATCGACATGTTCGCTATATCGATATTATGTTATATCGAAGGTAAAAATTAAATCGAAAGTTTTAATGATATATTTTATATGATTATAATTATTATTGTTATCTTCAGATCTATTTATTTAAGTAAATACTATAATTAGTCTTGTCATTTGAATCATTCTTTTTTATATAAATTGGATCATTGTTCGAAACAAAAAAGAAATATTCAAGCACCACAACTCTCTGAGGTATATGAGTCAAACCAATGACCAGGATGTAGTTGTCGGTTGCCACAGGGTACTTCTCCCATAAGTCATATACCTCAGAGTGTTGTGGTGCTTGAATATTTAAACGAGTCATTGTCAGTTTAGTACAATTTTATCATACTGAAAAAGAAAAAAAGAAATAATTACAATTAATTTAATTCATAAATATGTGCACGTCTGCTATATCTTAATATTAATCATATTCATTGAGGTATGTTACATGTAATGTTGTTTGTTGTTTTGGTCAGAGAAAAAAGAATGGAAGGGAAAAAAATGATGTGACTTGTTGGTTTCTTTGAAACTCCGTTTTTTGTATATTTTTTAGACCCCTGATGAAGCCAAAATAAAGTTGGCGAAACGTCGCATAAATCAATGACAATTTTTTGATTTACACCTTCCTGTCCACATACCTGCAAACGTACTTGATTAGTTTTAATTTATTTTCATTTTTTTATAAATATGTATGTAGTACATATATATATGTGTAGTAAAAATTCGTTTTGGGTATAGGTTTTGTTTTAGCAAAATGCCACCAATTTTGTAGGCAATTTACGTGGTTGAGTTTGTTTCAAATAACGAATTATTTTTGATCTTCCGCCTCATTGGATGTTTTTTAATCTCTTTAAAAACGAAAATGTCAACAATTACATTCACAACTTTGCTTTGAAAATTTTTATATTTTCGTTTGAAATTTTTGAATAAACACCCAAAATAGTGTAGAAGGCCAAAATGATTATTCCAATCTTCAACCAAAAAACTCACCAACATCATCAAATTCTTCACACAGGTATTCAGGGAAATGCTTTTGAACTAGTTAGAACCAGTACTTATTAAATAATTATTTTTACTGTAATAGATATAGTTTACATAAAAATACTAGCTTAAATACAGTAGTATAAATTTTAATATTTTTGATTGTTCAGTAGTAATTAAAAATTGTATAAACATGTACTACATATTTTATTTGCTATAGTAGCACTAAACGAGGGATTGGTTTTATACTAATGAATGAGATTTTCCTAAAACAGACTACTCTAATTTAACGGAAAATATGAATTATGAGAAGTTGTCGTTTTGAGAGGAAAAAATTATTATACCGAGGGGGCTAAAATGCATTGTTTTATATGAATTAACGAGTTTTTTTTCAAGGCACCAGCATTTTCTTACGATTTATCGGGATACGATATAACCGGATTCTACTGAATTTATATTGTGTATTTTTTTTGTTTAAATTTCAAAGAGATAGATGATCAATCGACGGCTCCAAATGCCATAGCAATTTGTTTTTGCTTAACACGTGAAAGTTCAAACCAAATTTGCTCAAAAGGAAAATATTCGATTCCATTCTTTTTATTTTTAAATTCTGTTTACTATCCTACTCGGCTATTTGAAGTTTTTTTTTAACTAAAATATCAACGCCTTTTTTTAGCAAATGATCCATTGGCTTTTTTACTTTAAAGAATGCTTGCCAAAAAATCCGAAAACATGTTTTATCAGAAAATTTATTTATCAGTCGTTCTGAATGATAACGACTCCATTCGAATGAATTGATCTAATTATAATACTTCAACACGTGCACAAGCATTATAAAAAGATGAGAAACTACCACTTCCCAATTTAATTGGCCAATAGAATTGAAAACATTTTAATGATTTTACATCGATTTCACACAACTTTTTTATAAATACGCTACCCTTAAGAGCCTAAAAACAAGAAGTGAGTTTTCTCGTTTGTTTTATATTTGTTTAATCGTTTCTAACAAAATTGATCAAAAGTTTTTCAAATAAATATATAAACGCTTATTTAATATACAATATTCATGTTTCTTAAAGAGAAATCAATGATAAAAAGTAAGTAAAATTTCAAGATAGGTTTCACAAAAACAAAATAAATATATATTTTGAGTTTTTATATTGATATATATTAATAGTATATTTCGGGATAAAAACTCAAAACATATACAGTGAAACCCCTGAAAACCGAACTAATTGGGGCTGTAGCCTGTTCGGATTTGCCGAAAGCAGCTTCGACAATTGAAGATAACTGATATCAAACGAAAGATTAAGTGATATTTTGTGTGTTTCTATTATTATTTCATTGTTTTTCCAAAGGTATAAACCTAAAGAATTTCAATAACCAACTTTTACCGTTTTTCAATCCTGGATGACATGAGTATGTAGACACATTTACACTTTGTTAGGTATGCTAACTGTACTTCTTTGTTAATTTTACAACTAATTATATAAAATAAGGTTATAATGTAGAATATATACATAATTGTTTATGACTAAATAAATAAGTTTCTCTTTTTTGCTTTCCCGGGATTTCGGATTTGAGGGGTTTCACTGTATTTGTTTTATTTTTGTGAAACCTACTTTGAAATTTTACTTACTTTTTATTATCAAAATGTTTCACCTTGAACCGACACACCAATTCTTAAAAAAAAAAAAAAAATTAATGAGGTTGTCCTCTGCGTGATACAAATAAAGAAAAAAATATTACCACTGTATATATAATTACTAATGTTCCTACAAAAATATAAGAAAAAAACGCCTCGTTTAAAGAAAAAATATCTATCATTTAAAATTTTTCTTCGGGGGAGTCAGATAGGCTAGGCGGTAGCATGACAGCGAGCTAACCAGGGGACCCGGGTTCGAATCCGACTCGAGGCATCCAGCTAAAATCTGACCCCGGGGGTAGAGACAAATTTAAAAAAAAAAAATATAACTAGTATCGTAATTAGGCTTATGGCTAGAAAGGCCGAAAAGCCAAAAAAAAAAAAAAAAAAAAAATTCTTCATTTTGGAACAAGCCATTTAGAGTAGTTCACTAGTGAAACTTCTGGTTTTGATCATGAACTTTTTTATGTATATTGTAGTATACGTATTTACTAAAAATAAGGATCCTTAAATGATAATGTACTAAATTGTTATTTTCTTTGTTGCAGGTTGGTAAACTTGTCATAACTCTTCTTAGCTGTATAAGGTAATTAAATCATCAATTGAATGAGTATTGAGTAGCCAATCTTTACTTATAGCTTATAGGTGTTGCGCCCTCGTGGTGTGCCCTGTATCATATTAAAAAATAAACATCTCTTTTTTTTATTTTTTAATATACTAGCATAATTAATTTCTAATTACTAAAAATAAATGGCAAACTAATTAATTGTTACACATGGACCTTTAGGCAGAGACCTTAAAATATTTCCCTTCTTCGGAGTTTTTTTTAACTTGAAAATTATTTAAAATAATTTATCTTTAGAAAAATAATTTATTTTTCTATAGTTAGATTTAGGGGGTAAAGGGATAAGAGAATCTTTTTTATTTGCTTTTGATCAGAAGACATTTCCCTCAAATTTGACCCATGCCTACATAATATAAATTCTAGTTCCAAAATTTTTATAATTTGTTATAATTTTTTTATATTCTCTACTTTCTTAATCATCTTACGATTCCGTTTGATCTGATTAAATACAAACCAAAGAAGCGAATTCGCCACTTCGTTTATCTCTATGTTTTCAAATATTGGACTCACTTCCCGCTTTCATCCTACTCGTGTTCTATAATCTTCACTCGTTTAAGACCTCCTCTCCACAAGTTTTTTCGCTCCAATTAAACTTCTAAAAAATTTCCCTCTTCTTTCTAAAATTTGTAAGCCAATCTTTACTTATAGGTGTTACACTCTTGTGGTGTTCCCTGCACCATATTAAAAAATAAAAATCTTTTTTATTCAAATAGGAATAGTAGGAAATTGGACAATAATTTAAAAACAGAGTTTTTATTAAATGTGCCAGACGTTTCGTCGATTTATTTCGACTTCCTCAGTAGCTAGAATGATAAAAACAGGAAATCAGAACAAAATTATAAATACATTGATTATACAAATAAATTTAAATAAAATAAACCTATAAATACCCTATTTTATCACGCTATGTCAAAAGACAATTCCACTATGCGACGAAACATCTTTAATATTTTTTATTATTTCTACTCGTTGATGACGATGTTCAAGCGGGAGACACGGGTTCGAGCCTGGCTAGCATATAAAAATTTCGACCGGTTAAAACTCTGCTTCCTCATTAACCCTACTAACACTTTAATGATGTGCTGTCTAAATGGGCTTTGTTCCCGGTGAAAATAAATAAATAAATTTAAAAAAAAATTCTTGGCCTCAATAACTCAACAATCTTGAACTTTTTTCCCCTTTTTAACAATTAAAAAAAATCAAAAAATTATAAAACTTTTATGCTGTTTTTAAACAGGCATTATTCCTGTTTTAATTGTTATTTATTATGGATGCGAGTGATGCAAACTTTTTTATTTTTTGAAATACTTCTTTTTCGAGTGCCATACCCAAAACGGGTGTCGGCTCCTCTCCACATATACCTGTGCTGAGTGTGTTTAGCTGTTTTACACAGATATACGGGACCTAATTTTTAACGTCGGTTCCGAACGGCTAATTTGGAGAGGTTATTAGGTAATTATACTCTTGGTAGGTTGCCATTACTTTCCAAGAGGAGGCGACTGCAAATATCTATCTGCCGATACTAGGTCTCGAACCAGTGATCTTCGAGTCAGCGACCCAACACTCTACCCACTGACCCACATTCGCCTCTTTCATATACTAGGCATAATTAATTTCTAATTACTAAAAATATTTAAATGGCAAACTAATTAATTGTTAATCGTTACTCTAATAAATTTCTTTACTTTTCTTCATTAAAGCCGAGAAAAGATTTTATTAAAAATTTCCTTATAAAGATCAGATTGTTAAAGTGAGATCGAAATTGATCAGAATCATTTCCTCTCTTTCTTTGGATATAAAATTCTGAAGAAGTCCATTGGTGAGGCCAATCAGGAAGGTGTCTCGAAATTTGTTTCCAATTCGTTCTCTATATAATTCTGATTTACTCTTCTTGTATTCCTGGTGAACGCAAAACGATAGCTTATTGACGATCGCTACCTGAGCAGAATATATCGAGAGTAAGTTGAGGTAATTTCGTTTCATGAGCATTTAATCGACTTATCAACGTCCAGAGAGGTTCTGATGCGAATGTAATGCGATCCTGATGGAGCAGAGGGAGAAACGGCATGGTGAAACAGGAAACTTTATACATATATATAGTAGAATCTATATTCACTTTGTATACGTATTTATAAAGGCGATCTACACTTTATACATAGTAAGAAGTGTGGGGGGCTCGCACCCCATGGAGGACTTCGCGCTGCGTTATAGCCTCACAACAGCGAAGCGCTTTTGCCATTCAACTCATATAGGGCCCGTTGACCTCCCAGACGCCAACAGAGGCTGTTTCGCAATGGGATTATACCTTGGAAGCACCAATGTTGGAGCTAAATTGCGCATTTCTCAATAATAATAATAATAATATTAATATCAAGCTTTTTCTTACTTGGAAGTTATAATATTATATTACCATTGAAAATGTTTATAGCGAGCTTACTAAAAGAAAAATAACGTGAAAAAGTGACGCAAAAAAAACAACAACACAAGAAGACGTCATAATAAATAATGGTATAAAATATGTATTTATGTATGTATAGCAGTTGTTGATTTTCAAAAGGAAATCAATGAGAATCTGCTCTTTAACAATAATATATATTTTTTACTCATTTTTTTATGTATCGGATCTAATATCAATTTTCAAAGCAGTATCAGTTGTCAATAGCTAGGTATTTATCCAGTAATCAGATCCAATTACTTTTTTAAAAAATAGAAAAATAATTTTCTAAATATGTAGAATTAACGTAAGAAATTATTGATTACATTATTTAACTTTCGCGGCTCAAATTGTTTTAAGAAAAAATTAAGACTAGCGTTAAAATGTTAATTTGTCTACTTTTTTGATAGTTTGATAGTAGTACAAATTTTTCCATATTTTCACAAAACAATTTAACATTAAAAATATTATATTTTAATTGGATTCTCTCAAAATTACACATCATTATTATTATGTGTCTTTCGGACATTTTATAAATTGTAATGTTTATTGTAGTATAACATATATTGTAAAATGGGTTTATAACTCCGACCAAAATTTCCAATATTCAGCAATCCTTGGATAGAAATATAACAAACACATTCACCAAGTCGTTTATTCCATAACTTTTAGAGACAGGAACTCCTTTTTCTCTTTAAATTTTCCCGAAACCTACAACCTTCAATCATACGAAACTGACCTCCACAAATACAAATACAGCTCGCGGCTGAGGACTTTTAAAGACATAGTTTGTACTAATTGTGTACATAACAGAGTGGGTAAAAGGCCATTTCAATTTTAATAAGCATCTATTAATAATTTTATTAATAATTCAAGTTTTTATTTTTAGATTTACAGGGTGATGTTTTTTGCTTGATTAAAGAAAAAACCTTTATATTTAAATATTTAATATCAACTAAAGTGCTGATTGCCATGTTCAAACCAACTACTACATAAGGACAAATAGTTTTAGTTGTAAAGTGTCCGAAATAACATACCAAATACGAAACAGTGATATTATCCAATCAGATAAAGTAATTGGAAAGTATAAGGAATATATTGTCTTTCATTAAAGTATATAATTTAAAACAACATATGTATACTTTAATTAAAAAATGGGTGACCGGCTCGATAGCCGCTGGCTATTTCAATAGCGAATGCTTTGATTGCGCCGCTTAACGATTATAAAGTTTGATGAAATTTATCAATCTTATGGAAGGATATAATATATATCATCTCTGTATTAAAATACATTATACACAAACCAGTGGCGTGCGGTCCATGGATGCTGTGGATGCGGTGCATCCCTGAATTTTCAAACATTTAAAGTATTTTCATAAAAATATAAGGTCAACTTGAAATTTCAGGAGGATCTTTAAATTTTCAAATTATTATCCGTTATTTCAAATATTTCTATATGGTTCTCGAATTTAAATAAAATTGTTGCATAGTTTCAAAGGGAAATTAAAATGATTTTTTTGAAAAGGGTGCCGATAGAAGGTTTTAACTCCCTGCCTGGTATATCTTCCTGTTCAAGCATGTCAAAGACAAGTTAAGACAAGTTTTAGTCGAATAAAAATTGTTCTCGCTGAGGAACTATTAAAATAAAAATAATACAAAAAAAGAATAAATACAGATGATTAGAGAATTTCTGGACTAATCCATTTCAAAGAGCTCTCAATATATAAGATCGGAAATAATTAAGAGTACTATAGGCAAGTCATAGCTTGCTTATAGCAATAGAATTAGGGGAAATTTAAGATTTCCTTATAGGACATGCTGATTCATTGTGGAAGATGGTCGATTTCCGGGACTACGGAGTTTATAAGTCACAAGATTTAATTTATGACTCCTACCCTCACTCATACAAAATATATTTTTTAAAAATCTAATGTTAAATTTGAAAAATAACGAAAATGATTCCGTATTCGATGAAATTTGCAAAAAAAAAAAGCGAATATTAAAATAAAATTTCAAAAAATGAAGGGTACTTTTTTGGACAGCAAGCCCTGGTTGAAAAGTCACCAACCGCCATTGATACAAACATATATTATTATACATAATAAATTATTAAGTTAATATTTATTATTTATATACACAATGGACTCCCGTAGAACGCGATCCCTTAAAACGCGAATTCGTATAACGCGACGAAAAATTGCGACTAGAACTCATAATATATCGCGATAAACACTCCAGTATAAGGCGTAAGATAAATTTAACATTTTCACAAAGTTTCTGATTTTTGAAGCTGACGAAGCAGCGCTTTATAAAAAAGTATATAGTAATATATAAATAGTAATAAATACTCATTTAAAGATAAAAGAGAAAAATAATTTTATTCAACTTTTAATAAAAATAAAAATACATGTATGCACCTCAGTATTTAAAATTTATTCACTAACGGAAAAGCAATAATACATGTACATGCACATGTATAATGTATGGTTATAAACCTGAACGATAAATTTTAATTAAGGCATCACCAAAGACAAGCAAGTTATATAATAAATTGGTCTGATAATGTATGTCCCGTATAACGCGATTTCATATTACGTGGAACGTATCCCCCGCGTTGTACCAGAGTGCACTGTACATTATTTAGCAATTTTAGATGAAACAGTCTCAGATGGAATTTTGTTTTTCGAATAGGGACAATGAATTCTTTCCATTGTAGAATAAAACTTGAAAAGCATTGTAATTTAGATATTAAATCGGTCTCACTTAGAATATTCTTTTTTTAATTTAATTTATTCTTCAAATTAATTAGGTGAAAAAAATGGACTTTGGTTTAGCGCTTCTGATATATAAATTAAATAATCTATATCTACCCTCGGCATAAACAACTTTCCCATAGTATTCTCTGGTCTAACAACAATTTTGCGAAATTAATTATATAATAGTTAATCTGAATTAATGAATGGAAATAATGGATAGGAATTTAATCGGATTATTTCTTAAATAGTGGAATTTTTCAACTTTCGATTGTTTTTGTGGTTGAATTGATTTCCAAGATTCGGGATATTTAAATTCGTTTTGCAAAAGCTTTTTTTCTCCTTTTTCCATTCGACAGGAAGAAGGCTATTTAGACAAAGTCGGCTTTTATCGATTTTTCAATAAACTCTTTATATTTAAAGGATTCAGTTTATTTTTCTCTTTTCATAAATTATCTTTTTTACAAGATCTTTTAGAATAAAAAGACCTAGGTAAATGTTTAACACTCTATAAATTGTCAAAATGCGAGATGATATTCAAGGTAATATTAGCTAATTCTTTCTAGAATTAGACCCCTCAAAAATTTAATTTTTTATTCTTTTTGAAGTTCCTAAAGGCTCGATTACATGAGGCAAGTTTACTAGCTACTCGGTGGAAATAAATGTCAGGTCCAGTGCCGGGCGGGGATTTTTCAACCAGGGTCCCAAAAAGAACTTATCATTTTTTTAATAAGATTGGAGTAATTTTTGGAGACGGACTGATACTACCACTTAATTCATTTTTTTAAATTGTATTTTATTCCTCGCTATTTTTTTGTAAATTTCATTGTTAACATATTGTAGATAGCATCATAATTTTGCATATTTTTTAAATTTAACATTCGAATTTTTTCAAGTGATAATATAAAGAAAGAGAGAGTAGTCTAAATAGGAAATCTGGAAAATTATTTTACATATCTATATATATAAAATTCTTTGCCCGATACACTCACTCACTCATCATCAAAACAGCCAGAACCACTGGACATAGAAACATGAAATTTGGAGAGGATATTACACCTATGGCATAGGGGCTCAATAAGAAAGGATTTTTCGAAATTCGACCACTAAGGGGGTCAAAGGGGGCAAAGTGTGTTTTCACTGATTATGCGATATCTCTTAAGGACGATAAAATATCTACTTGATTTTTACTTATAAAAATACTAAATTAAAATATCTAAAAACTAATTTCAGGATTTTTTGAAATTCGACCCCTAAAAGGGTCAAAAGGTGCAAAATATCTTTGCAATGTGTTTACACTAATTATGCATTTTCAATTAAGAACGATAAGATATCTACTTGATTTTTACTTTTTTTTTTAATATTATTTATTGGTATCGGGCACTGATTTTTACTTAATAAAATTCTAAATACAAATATCTAAAAAGATATTTCAGGATTTTTTGAAATTCGACTCCCAACTATCTAAAATGTGAGTGGGGGCAAAAATTAAAACTCTCTCCTATTTTGATCAAATTTTGTAGAGTTATTCTTTATTACTTTAAGAAACTATTCCTGTAAAAATCAACTATCAAAATTGACTGTATCAGAACGGGGGGGGGGGGGGGCAAAATATAGAAATTTTTAGCTTTTTTGTACATTTGTCTTAGAAAACTGAGTTAATTATTTGCAAATATCTAAAAAATAATTTCAACGTCCCAAAATGTGAGTGGGGCAAAAAATTAATTTTTGAGTCGCTTTTATGCTACACTCATAAGATTATAAAATAAGTTTGGATTTTTGGCTTGTGAATTGCACTACTCCTTCTTAAGAATTATGCCAAGAGAGCGTCTTCTATCTGTTAAACTACAAGAAAATGTTAAAATTCTACGTGCTAAATTTAATGAAAAGTTAATTTTTTGCCAGGTTTTATAATAAAAAAAAAACATAAAGAGAAACAAAGAGGTTGTCCTCTGCTTGATGCAAATAAACATATACACATAATATATATCAAGAATGATATATCTGTATATATATTATTTATTTGTTTGAACTATAGTTTCGAAGACTTGGTCTTCATCATCAGTCTTTCTTCAATTATAAATGTTTTTCATGGAGTCAATATCATATGGATATTGAAAACTTGGTGTTCCTTCGTCACTGGAAGGCAAACCAAAAGTTTTGTTGGTTCTAACTAGAAGTGACGAAGGAACACCAAGTTTTAAATATATATAATCTCAAACTATAACATTATATTGAAGAGAACGATGATGAACCAAGTCTTCGAAACTATAGTCTCAAACAATAAATATTTATATATGCAGATATATCGTATGCTTGATATATATGTGTGCTTTATTTGCATCAAGCAGAGGACAACCTCTTTTGTTTCTGCTTTTTGTCAAATCGGCAAACTCTCGCTACTCTCGGCAAACAAAAACTTTTCAATTTAAAAAAAACATACTTTTTGGGAATGGAGCTTTTTTTAAATGAATTTTGGAGACCTAATAATCACATGCCGAGACGCTGCCCGCCAGGGCCAGCCGTATCCCGGAGGTCGAGCTGTAGAGGGCGTGCCGAAGGCACGCCTGGAGCAGCTCGTTCTTTATATATGTAAATAAGTACTAATGTTAAAAAGTTCTATAAATTTTAAATTTTCGTAATCTCGAAGTCGATTGGTTGAATTCACTGAAGGATTTTCTAAAATTTTAGACTACTGAAATTTGTTGAAAAAAAAAATTCAATGTCATTTTTATATTTTCACCGAGGGTGAACCGCGACCTAATATCGTGTTCACCTGCTTCCTCTTCCACTTTTGTTCAAATAGAAGATAATAGTTTAACATAAAAATGAAAGATACTGAATGTGTGAAAAACGAGGGTGAACCGCGATTGGAATTAGGTGTACACGTCTTTAGATTATGTTTAATTATTTTGGAATTGGCCCTTAATCTATTGTCTTCTACTTGGGAATGAAAGTGGAAGTAGGTGTACACGATATTAGGTCGCGGTTCACCCCTCGAAGACAATAGATAAGGGGCATTATCTAATGAATTCCAAAATAATTCCACATAATTCCAAAGCCGTGTAGGTTCTCCTAATTCCAATCGCTCGTTTTTCACACATTCAGTATCTTTCATTTTTAGGTTAAACTTTTCAGTCTTTACTTACTTTGTTTGAGAATAATTCAAAATATTCTTTTTTTAATCAAATAAATAATTTTAGGATGTGCCGCATCCACAGCATCCATGAACCACATGCCACTATTCAGGTCCTAGTAAACTTGTTGCAATTACCTCGACGAGTGTCAGTTACAGTGAGCTAGCAAGACTCTTCGCGGTTCATTGGCAGATTATGTTTTCATATTATAGAATCGCGTTGTTTTTCAATTGATATTTCATTGTTTTATATTACTTTTATTTAAAATGAAGAGGAACATTAACATATTGTTAACGAATAGTTAACCGAAACGAACCAATTTCGATTTCAAAGATTAATTTAATTTTTTTATGTCAGAGAAATAAATTTTAAATATTCTTTATGATTTGACAATTTTAATTTTTTTAATGTAGTAAATATTATTTTTACTAGAAGAAAGGTTTTAAAATTGATTTCATGTTGAACTATGTTCAAAGGATAGAAAAATAATATTTAAAATTGCCAAAGCAAATCTCTATGGTTATAAAATTAGTATATAACTGGTTATTTGCTTGTTATATTAAATATTAAACCATCCTATGTTCAAAAATAATTTTTGGAAAAAATTTACCAAACGTGGAATTGATCAGATTGGCTTCTGAACGACTATTTACTTTTAGATAAATTAATAATACGTTTTGACCCTAACTGTAACTATTTGTATTACTACTAAGAATACAGCGATTTTACAAGTCAGAAGGTAAAATATTGAGAGAGTATCTAAGCCAAGTTTTCAATTGTACTCTCTGAAGCAACAATAACAACAATATTTTGTATTGAACGATTACTGCTTAAGTGACACATATGCTTTACCTGCCCTGTTTTCGCTCCGTTCAAACATTTGTTTTGTTTTTTAAATAGGGCTGTTCACACTATGAGCGTAGTAAGAGTTAATCTGTGAGTTAACCTATTTAAAAAACATCAAACAAATATATAAAGTAAAGAAAAAGTAAAATTTTTTAAAAATTTTTTTCTTTACTTTAAAACAAATATATAAAGTAAAGAAAAAGTAAAATTTTTTAAAAATTTTCTTTACTTTATTAAAATATGTTTCAACAAGAACCTATACTATTCTCAAATTGAAAGTTTATAATAAATTTATAATTCCAGCAGAAGACACACTCTTTTATTGTCTCCTTCAATATACTATTCTCCCTTAACAAAAACAAATATTAAATTGAAAGTTTCTTTTTGCCCAGAGTAGAAGAATTTTTATAAATTGAAGGAGACGATAAAAGAGTGTGTCTTCTACTGGAAATATAATTTTTTAATTTATTTATAACAAGACTTGTTTCGAGAGCTTTGCCCTCTTCATCAGTCTATTACAATTGATTCATTGGAATTAATGTATGTAAGAAATGTAAGTGAGCTTTACATGATAGACTGATGAAGAGGGCAAAGCTCTCGAAACTATAGTCTCGTTATAAATAAATTAAAAATTTATAATTCCAGCAGAAGACACACTCTTTTATTGTCTCCTTCAAAAACAAATATGATCAGAGCGGGAGTCTCAAGCCTAAATTCTCAAGTAAGTGTCTAATAAATTCGCCGAGTGTAATCGAGGCCTTTATGTCTCGATTCCGAACATCCAGGTTATGGATCACAAAAACCTATTTCTTATTTTAACATGTGTTTTTTTACTGACCGGCCTTTCTAATAAATCTCATTCGATTTTTTTAAATTGGTTGTAAATAGAACAGCCATCCTCCGTGTGATTTGTGTTGTGTGCTCTTGTTCTGGTTGACCCCACTCTCCAAAATCAAAACGAGGGTGCATTGCCGGACGAGTCAAGGGTAAATTCGACCTCGTCGGATCAAGTCGAACATGGCAGGCGTAGTTTATTAATGGCTCTGTGCGTATCTTACTCCCTGGGCCAGCCGACCTGGCTTTCGGGTTCGGGGGATTACTTACCCCTGCCCTGGCTGGTCTCCTAGGACAATATAAGCCTCGCGGGCGCAGTGATTGGCCCCACGGAAACATTGCCCTCTTTCCTTATTTCTCTCCCTTTTGCCAAACACATCGTCGGGCTGCTCTTTGGCGCCGAAATTAAATTTACCCTGTTGTTTGACCGCATGGTCTCTTTCCATACTCTCATTTTTGTTCTCTCCCTGATTTTGAACTATCTTAACAATATCTTCCCCTACAAAGGCCGGTCATGCATCATTTAATAACGAAACGACTGAACAACCATTTCCACTTCCGTTACTATAATTTATAGTGTAGGCGTCAATGTCCCGAATCTGATTTCGATGAATCGAATAGGCTCATCCTCTACCCTCTGCGTCACCTAATCTCATTATTATAAAATTGGCTAAGAGGTCAGATGGAGAAACCATGTTGCCACTTGAACCAAAGATCTTATTTAATACTATATAAAAGAAAAGTTGATCACAAAATACTACGAGACTTTTTACTTTGACCAACATATATACTAAGTGAAAGTATTACAATGATCCTAAATTTGAGTTTTCACAAGAAATACACGTTTTGAGGTCTTCTATGTCCACTAGTCTATTTTCAAACTCTTGTCTCTCGGTTTGTTTGTTATCATGATATCCTACAAATGGGAAATCTCAGAAAACAAGAATTTTAAACTTGAGTTGGTCGTTGTAAGATATCACAGCAAAATTTTGTTCTAATCAGCCAACTCTACTTTGGTGTTTTTAAGTTAATTGTAACTTTCTTAAAAAAAGGCTTTGATATTTTTTAAATTGTGTGTATTTATCACAAAATACATGTTTTTTGTTATGTCCATAAATTAATATAAAATCATATTAATGAAAGCTTATAATGGAAATTAAGGACAAGTTTTTGTGTGATTTTTTTATTTTTCCACCAACGTTTCGTCGACTTCTTCAGGGTTTCAAATAGTTACATCACACATTCCTCTAAAATACATTATTATTCTTTATTTCTGTTACCAATGACCATCAGAAATTCAAATATTCAAAAAATTCGGTACATTCCAAACAATAATTAGATAAACAGTTTTAGAAACAATAAAACAGAATCAGACAACACAGTTTTGGAACAATAGAACGGAATAATTTTACTTATCTATCTTTACCCACAGAAATATCAAATTGAAAAAAAAATGGTGGAAAAATAAAAAATCACACAAAAACATGCCCTTAATTCCCTTTATAAACTCTCATTAATACATATAATGAACAAAATGATAATAATAAAATCGTATATTTGGGAGGGTAGTTATTGAATTATTGTGGGTTTTATAATCATCAATAGCTATTGCTTAAATTTGAATGACTTAATTTTCTTTTTTAAAAAAGACAAGAAATTAGATTTTTTAAATTTAGCATTACCAGTATAATTTTATTTTTTTGTTGACTTAAAGCGAAATAAGTGTAAGTTGTATGGTTACCTCACCAGGTTAATTTAAAGACTAACAAAAATATTATAAGCAAATATTTTTTGGGTAAATTATCGGTGTAATTTTTATTCATAGCCCTATTTTATTTGTAAATTAATTTCCTAGAGAAATTTTTTCACTGGATATATTTTTTTTTTAATTTTTATAATATATGATGGCTTTTAGAATTAATGATGCAATTTTTTAGAGAAATAAATCATCCTTACTTTTTCTCTATTTAAATCTCTTTTTATAAATATTACATGGAAATATTTCAAAATAATTTGTATTTCAAATTCTCAAAAGCGGCTATAATTTTTCAAGATTTATTGGATTGCATTTTGAAAGAAAAAAGAAATTGAAATTAACTTGTTTTAAATAAACTGAAATGGCCATCGACAAGACTTTACCATACAGCTGGCATAAGAGAGGGCTTTTATATTTAATATTTAATAAAATACCAAAAATCTCACCTGGAAGACGCGTTGGTGGAAGGGCTATTTCTGGAGAGAATCTTTTTTGGGTTGCCAGGGCTCACACCTGCAGTGGCACGGGACCAAGAAAGCATAAGATGTGGACCTTGGACCCTGCAATAAATTGTATTAGTTATTGTAGAAACACTTTCTAGTTAAAAGGGAACTCTTATAAGTATCCAATAGATAAATCTATTTCAATTTGATCAAGCAATTCTAAGCTTTTTTTTTGATTCCTCTTGCTACTAAAACTAAATCTATCTTGATAAATGTAAGCTCAAACTAAAATACACATAAATTAAAATAAAGTAAAAATTCCCTTTTAATATATATTTTATATACGAGAGCTTTCTCTGCTTATTGGAATAAAGCTTTGTAAAATATACACGAGTAAATGAAATTGTAATCCATAATATAAATAGTACATTAAATCAATTCTATTATCCATGATTTTTATTACATGTCAGAAGAATTGTATTAACCCCCTCGGGAACTTGATAAATCATCCATAACACCTGGTAAATTTAATCTCAATTTATGTAATTTTGTAAACAATTTTTAAAATAATTTCCAACATCCAAAAAGAATTAAAATGAGTATCGATTTGGAACTGAATCAATTGATTTATTCTCATTGAATCAGAATTATTTTACTTGTTTAATTGTATCTGACATTTCTAATAGATTTGCGTATGCATAAAGTTAAAAATCTGAAATATGTTCAAATTATAGCACAGGAGAAAAATGGACTATATTTTCCTTATTGTAAAATTTAAAAAAATCTCAAAATAAACTGGTGTGGCTATCCAAATGACTTTTCCATAATCCTGACCTCTCTCTTATATATTTAATATTTAATAAAATTATTTAGAGGGGTCGAACCCCCCCTCCCTCTTTGGATGGTTAGTTTTTGCATTTTCAGTCTTCTGGAGCCCCACGGATTATGTATACAAAATTTCGTTGACTTTGTTCCAAGTGCTTGGATTTTCATTTTTTGACCACCCCCCCCCCCCGGGGGGGGGGGGGGGGGGGGGGGGGTTGGGGGTTCCGGGGTACACCTGATTATGTATACAAAATTTTGTTGAGTTTGCTCAAAGGGCCTAGATTTTTATTTTTTGGCCATACACCCCCCCAATTTTTGCCCCAGAATTTTTTCTTCGTTATTATAGGTTCATTATATGGTATATTTCATTTTTTTAAAAAAAAACGCTACCGAATATCGAAAAGCGCTCTCTAGCGGCTCAGAGAACATTATTCTTAGTCCTTAAGAGCTATTCAATGGTCATAGTCATAGGAGCAGTGATGCCATTTTAGCAGATTTCCCCCTAGATCTGGCTTATTTTAACTACATCATCTGGCGGCTAGCAGGAAATCTGGCTTTTTTCATATATTTCTGGCGGAATATCTGGCTATTTTTTACAAAACAAGTTAAATTCATTCTTTTAAACAAAATTTATTTAAAATAATTAACCTGAAGGTTTAAGTATCTTTTTTTGAAAATAAGATGGATTTTTTTCAAAAATACAATTCATGGTATAAACCAAAGAGTATGAGATAGAGAAGAAGGTCCCTATAAGAGCTCATGTTAAAAAAGAGTTCCCGCCATTTTATTGCCGATTCCGAACTGCCAGAGAGCTCCGCAACTCATATTCGCTAAAATACATTGGCTCCTTATGGAGCCTTCCACTCTATTACTCTATGGGGTATAGTCTGGCAGAGGACGCCCACTCGAATCAAACTTGACTGGGACACTGCCGTGCTCCCAGATTTGTATTAACAAACATTTTTAGGCTTTCATGTACATGCCTGTCCCTCATGATAATACTATAGAATTTTTAATTAAATTTCTAATTCACTTAGTCTCGAATTTCTAGAGGGTTTATATTATATTTTCATCTCTAAATGCGAATATACTTTATTATATAATTAGATTATTGGCGAAATTGAACAACTATATCCAACTTAATTGTTAATAATAATAATGGTATTAATTATTATAGAATAAATGCCAAAAGCCAATTGGAAAATTGAATGGAAAACATTTGAATCTTGATGTTGAATCGCCTGCCTCGTTATTTCTTTGAACAAGGGCCAAATCTTTTTTCTTTCTCTATCAATCTGGCTCGCCCCCTCTTTTTCTCACTTGAAAGTGATTCATTACAAAGGAGATTGTAGAATACGTAAAGCTATATGATCGCATCCATATCGAGATATGGCCAAGCAGAGCCAAACATTCGCTTGTCCCTCCTCTTTCCAAGATGGTTCCCTCAAAGAAGAGAAATTAAATAGCAGAAAAAGGAATTGTGCTAGAGACATTTGGCAACGGCCAAAAGGATCGTTCGTCGGCAAATAATTCGCAACATATTTAAATTCCATTGATTGAAATGATGAAAAGTTTGGTTTCATTTCTCGAAAAATTGTTTAGATTTAAAAGATTCTCAAGATATTTAGAAAAACCTAAAAAGTATTAGAATAAAGTACTAATGTTTGTCGGCCGATATGTACTAAAAACTAATCAGCACTTCATTTTATTAATGTAGTTGTTTCACCATATAGGTTTTCTTAGGATTTTTGTTGAAATTTAGACAGATTATTATTTAAATACTTCTCCATCGATTGGTGGCAAAACGAAATTTATGAACAATATAGTTCCGGAGATATTAAATTCCAAAGATAGAGTTTTTCAGACTCTTATACATTGCATTATACGGGATATCAGAATGTTTACATACATATTTAATTATAATTAAAAAACTCTTTTTACCATTGTTATAAAAAACTAAACCAACATTAAACATTAACCAATACATTTTTAAAGAAAATTTTAATTCATAGTTATAACACAGTTTCTGAGATAATAATGAAAAATTTACACTAAAAATAAGCTGGCAAAAACGCATTTATTTAACGTAAATAATTCAGTCGAATTGAGAACCTCCTGATTTTTTGAAGTCGGTTAAAAAGTGGGATAACTTTAGTAATTTTTTTGACGTTTTTTTGCTTCAACCATTGTCGCAACATCTTTCAATCGCTTATGAAGAAGTTTTTGTTTTATAAATCTCCCTTTATAATGTTGTTTATCTGAAATTTCTATGATAAAATATATACAAGCTCGGACAGTGATGCCAGATTTGTCAAACGAGCACAGGATTGGCTAAAGTGGTACATAAACAGCAAAAAGTTTTGGGCTTATGAATTATGAATCCTTATTGTCTATTTTGTATACTCAAGTATCAACTTTTTGCTAGTATTGTCGCGAAACAACTACCTTAAACTAATAGTAGTTTTTCAATTTCATTTTAATCGGTTGAACTGTGCGGAAAAAATCGTCGGCGGAGAGAGAGTAAAATATTTTATATTCCCAAAAGAGAAGTTTGACTGAATCCATCTAAATGAGATATTTTTAATTATATATTTTTCTCAGGATGTGCCACGATTCAACTCCTAATTCTGGAGTCGTTTCCAAGTGCTTGTGAATAAGCAATTCCAAGGGAGAGAGACTGTGAACGAAAATGATTCCCATGAGCTTTCTTTGTTTCCTCTAGGACAGCCATGTGACCAAATGACCAGATAATAAAACATTTGTCTATTGTCTGTTGTGGGTTAGATATAAGGGTAGTTTTATAAGACCGTGTATAGAAAAGATTTTGCATTTATGAAGTATCCACCAATAAATATTTCTCTGTTAGGCCCTCTTCACACTAGGAAATTCCCAGGCGACGCAACGGAAACTCGAGTATCGTCAATCTGAGTTGCCTGTGCGTAGGATATACACAGGCGACTTATTACCACACACTGAGAATATTGTAAGGCGATTCAGTTTGCCTGTAACCGTGGTAAACCCTCGATCAACTGTTTTGGCTCTATTCATTAAGGTCATGTTTCGCTTAAAGTCAGGAGAAGCACAAGAGACTCAACTGTCGGGCGACCTTCCTGGCAAGTTGCTTGAGACTGGTAGAATACGAGTCTCTTGGGAATCGCTCCGTTTGTGTCTCCCCATCACTCAACATTTGAAGTGGATTCCATGATACTCTCAGGATACTCGAGTTTCCGTTGCTTCGCCAGGGAATTGCCTAGTGTGAAGAGGGCCTTATTTGTTAATTCATAAGAACATTTTATCTTAAGTAAAAGATTTATAAATTGAACGCTATTTTAAATCTCCCTTCTGTTTTTTTTCTTTCTAAAACACGAGTGGTCTAATTTGAATGAAAACATTTCTCTTTGGGAAAATATCAAGGTGAAATTTTAACTCCCGCCTGAGCTTTCAATAAAACGTTATTAAAAATATTCCTCTTTTGTGCTTAGTTCGTGTTCAAATGTTTAATTTCCAATTCAAATCGGATCCAAATTAATTAAATATTGTGATCCTCGAAACGGTCTCAGACATACGGAATGACGGAGACATAAACATAAATGCAATTCCGATGGAATTGCAAATTACCTTTTTAGCATTCATTGTTTCTAACTAAAAAGTAAAGAATCCCAAAATCCCATTTCGCGTTTTACAAGCGATATTTGTTTAAATACCGCCCTATTATCTTTTCATATGTAAAATTTCATTCGCAATTTTATTCGGTAGCATCGCCTAAATGATTGTTTGAAACAATTTAAAATTGGCCCTTTTTCCACTTCGACGCTTCTCTTTAAAATCCCCTTTCGAGCTGGGGTTGATTGAAAATCAATCAGTTTAAATACCGTCATAACAAAACTTGATGTGGCTTCCCAGAGGATACTGGAATTATAATCGGGTATCCTTGTTTAATTGGATCCAGCCTCGATTGGTCCAGTTGCCTCTGGCAGGGCAAATTACCTTACTCAAATGTCACAACTCTTGTCATTTTGTCTCTCGGCATTCACTCCCATCTCGAAAAATTCAATTTCTTTGATTATTGAACCTTTGAAAACAAAAGCTCCATTTGGACTAAATTAAAGCAATATTCTTTCTTAATTTTTTAATGGACTTCAATTTATCTTTGATCGAAATTACATTGGGACAAGTCACATTCATTATTTTTAGAATCTCCAAATGAAAGTGATACAGTTAGATATTTACTGATTAATTAAAATTATCTTTTCAACCAGCATAAGGCTCTTAGATAAAGAAATCTCTGAATTAACTTTCTAGTTGACGACCTTTACTTATCAAACTCTTCAAAAAATTTTCCAAAGCTTTGAAGTGGAATATTTTGATGATTCAATAAACAAACTCTTCACTGGACGAATTAACCAAATTGAATTATCCGAATAAAATATTACTTTTTAGTACGATTAGACAATTATAAATTAGAAGAATAGCATTCGAAACTCTAAGGTCAATAAGACATGTTTTAGAATAAATAGCTTAAATAGATTATCCCTATAAATTCAGGTTTGAATGTTATTAGAAGATAAAAAGTATATAATATTATTATTATTAATTAAAATGCAATAATAAGTACAATTCTTTCACGTCGTGAGAGCTTAAATATTCTATGGCATCAAATTGGGTAATTAATATAATTGAAGTCTAGTGACATATATATTAATAAAATAGAATGTTCCGTACGTACGTCAAACTTGAATTATTTGCCAATAGATGACAGTAAGGTTTGAATCTTTGGCCAAGAAGATTGGCATATTTTTAAAAAGTCCGGAACGAGACGCTCGCCGCCAGGGGCTAGGTGACGCCTGGCCGAAGATAAAAACAATAACCAAGGATGAAAATTAGGTAACTAAATTTTAAAGTCAATTGGAAAAATTGGAATTCCTAGAAATATTTCTAATATATTTTTTTTTTTTTGTATTGAAATTGATATTTATGCAAGAAGTGTAACTTTTCAAATCAGTGTGAACTTTGAATCTTAAAAAGAAGAAGAATAAAAACTATTTTCAAAGATTAAGTCAGATTTGAAGCTACGAGTAGATTTTGAAAGAATAAATGTTATAATTTAATAGATTTATGAGGAAGAGATTTCCAGTATCTAGAAGTAATGGAGATACGTGTTTGCGAATACGTTTGCTCGATATCTATTTAATTTAATCGCGAAGGGGTGTTGAATATTTTAAATTCGTGTATTTCATGCAAATGAGGCTTTAGCGGGGATGATTGATTTAATCATGTTAGAAGAAACGCCAAGTACGGTTCTATGATGGGCCAATGAATTGAGTAAGCTATTTAAGGTGGACCAAGTCAGAGACCACGCCTCTGAATTGCATCTAAAGTGGTAAGAAAATGCTTGGAGGCCCCTCCCCACATATGCGAGCTATATTCTGAGCTGGGGCGAATTTAAGCTTTGTATTGTGAAAGCAGTTTAGTGAACATGAAAAAGCGTCAGGTCTTGAATAAAAAACCAAGCTTAAATGAATTTGTTTACCAAAGAAGAAGTTTGGGCTTAAATTATTTAGAATAAAAAAGTTTATTGTATTAATATTCTCATCACAAAGTAGAACTCCATTATAAGAGGTAGACTGTGAGCTTATGTATTCCCACAGGCGTCGTTGACTCCTCTTCGTGACGATTATGTGTCTAGATGTGCCAACTTAAAACTAAAGTTTACTACTTCAGCTATAGAGACAGTATAGAATCTATTAACTATTAATTATATTAGTTATTAATATTGGAATGGGTTTATAAGCACTTGAAAACGACTCCAAAACTAAGTGTCATAACCTCATAACAGAATATCACATTACAAATGTTTAATCTAGGTAGTTTAAGCCGAAATTTCTCTTGAGGAATTATTTTATTAAAAGTCAACAATAAATATAATAAAAGGGTAAGTAAAATTTAAAGGTAGGGGCCGGGTTAGCCGAGGGGTTAGCGTAACAGCTTCCTGATCAAGAGGACCCGGGTTTGAATCCGACTCGGGGCAACCGGCTAAAAATCTGATCCCTGCATTAATTAATTTAATCAGTATCGTAAATTCCCTGATGGCTAGAAGGGCTGAAAATCAAAAAAAAATTAATTAGCCGGATACTGACTGAGCAAGCAGCCTCGCGAGGCTGCTTCGGGCGCTTGCCGCAGAACCGTCCTGAGTGAACGCAGGAAACGACACGAGGCATTCACAAAAACCGACAACGGATCGATCGGGCCGAGGCAGCCTCAGACGAGGCAACGGGCACTTTTGCCTAGACCGACCAGGCATTGGCCTCAAGGGGCTGGCCTCGCGAGGCAAATCCTCAGTCAGTATCTGGCTATTGTAATTTTCACCAAAATAAAACCAATATGTATATGTTTTGAGTTTTTGTCTCAAAATATATATATCGAGACAAAAACTCAAAACATATACATATTGGTTTTATTTTGGTGAAACCTGACCTTGAAATTTTACTTACCTTTTATTATTGAAATGTTTTACCTTGAACCGAACTCTTTAAAAATTATTACAATAAATATGACGACACGTTGGAATATATTTTTTTTTTATTAATGTTTTATCCGATAATTCAAATCCCTAAAAACCTAATTATCACTTTTTTTTATTCAATTTTCATATAACTATATTTCACCATTAAGTTTTGTTTCGATTCAGGTAAATTGATTAATTATTTCAGTAATACACTCTCTGTTTTAATTTCACTTGAATAATACTAATACCAATAGTATTGTCATTAATTATGACAAAACCATGGTTATTGTTTGTAAATTGATTATTCTCTCGGATTTTAGGGATTGGACGAATGAGAATGTATATATTATGAGCTTGATATCCATTCGGTTTGACTAAACTTCTTCACCGTCCATGTGAAAGAATTTTTGGAATTGTCCCCCACCGGTTCATTTCATTTATTGAATACATTTTCTATTTATATTTTTTCTTCTCCCTCGCCCCTTCAATTCGCCCTCACCATAATCCTCTGGGTTCTTACTCTTGACCTTAATGCGGGCGGATCACAAGGGCAAGGGTTAAATATTTCAATAAGCGTTCTGGCTAATTGATTGAAGACCTTCGTCGGTTCAACGACCATGTTAACTCTCGGTCATTAACATATTCCAATTAAACAAATAATAAATAGATGAATACATACCAAATCTGGTGTGTGAACAAAAATATAAATTTTAATTAAATTTAATATTAATCGATAATATAATCTAAAAACATTGAAAACGTACATTTTTTGTGAACAAATTAACGTAGTTCTTTCGTGACAATCCACACAAAAAGTTTTAGCCTCGTAACCACTCTATACATATGAACGGTGCTAAGATTTTAGGTTATGTTTTTTAACGTGACTGTTCTTTTCACACGACTATATCCTCTTTATTAATGGATCGTTTCCAAGCGATTGATCTTATATCACCTACACTAAAAATAATCGCACAAATATGTTTTTATTTTTTTATCAAAACTATGAGGTAAATAATTTCAATTTTTTTTTAAATTACCCTTAATATATTAATCTAAAAAATATTAGTTTTTCATCAAGATGGTGAAAGTCCTTAAATGAAAAAAAAAAAAAATAATGATCATTTTCCCACCCTTTCCCAATCTACCATATAAAAAATTTACTTATATTCCAAGTTTCGAAGACTTCTTGAATTTTTGCATTTGTGAAAGAACTACCTTAAAAATCTAAAATCAGAATCTCTGACGTGACGTCAGTGGTGCGCTTGGATTCGTTTATCCCATTTAAAAATGTATATTACATATGTAATTTTCAAATAAAAAATGAATTAAAAATTGTGTTATTTATTTCTGATCACCAAAACATTTAATCTGATTAAGTTTTTAAAGTTGTTTCCACCTTAGTGAGAAAACATTATTATTAAGGTTGCTCGGATAGTACCCCACAAGTCAAAATAAAATTTAAATTTTTTTCGACTAAAATTAAAAATTTTAACACATAAATTAATTATTTCAATTTAGATGTTAACTAACATCATTTTAATCGGATATATGAAATAATTTAATTAATAAACATAATAAATGACTCGAGTCACGTGATTTATCTATTTTTAATGAAGCAGCTGAATTTTCGATCATTAAGATTTGAATATTTAATGGGTCAGAAAGTTTTTTTTTAACGTTACCTACGATAATTTATCTACATAAATAAAAGTTTTTTTTGTTTTTTGCCCATCATACGATTTGGCTGGATTAATCAAAATATATGCTTTTAGCCAACTTCCCTATTCACTATGTGTTAAAAGTCCGATTTTTAATAATTAATTACACTGAAACCCTTGGTCAGATCTTTTTCAAAAAAATATTCGATTAATAACATATTAAAAATTCAGATTTTTAATCCAGCATTGCTTTAATGTCCGAGCAACCTTAACCCTTGTTTGAAAATTTTTAAGTACATTTTCAATAAAATATAAGGGTTAAAATAGACCTCTCACGTCACGCCATTGATTCGGCTATAACTTTTTATTTTTCAAAACAAAAAATGTATATTCACTATTTTTAATTATATACTTAGTATTACCTAATCTCGAATAATATTTTATATACCCATCAGTGGCTCTCGGTGACTTTTCAACCAGGGGATGCTGTCCAAAAATGTATCCTTCATTTTTTGAAATTTTATTTTAATTTTCGCTTTTTTTGCAAATTTCATCGAATATGTCATCATTTATGTTATTTTTCAAATTTAACATTAGATTTAAAAAAAAATATATTTTAGGACCTTCGGCCCAAACGGATTATGCTTTGTGTGAGTGAGGGTAGGATTCAGAAATTAAATAATCTTCTGACTTTAATCCCTTGGAAATTGACCATCTTCCACAATGAATCAGCCTGTCCTATAAGAACATCTTCGATTTCTTCTAATTCTATTGCTATAAGCAAGCTATGACTTGTCTTTAGCACTCTTAGTTATTTCCGATCTTATATATTGAGATTTCCTTAGAAATGGATTAGTCCAAAAATTCTCGAAACATCTTTATTTATTCTTTTTTTGTATTATTTCTATTTTAATAGTTCCCCACCGAGAGCAGTTTTTATTCGACCAAAACTCGTCTCGACTTGTCTTTGACATGATTGAACTCGAAGATATACCAGACGGCAGGGAATTCAAACCTTCTCTGCACACCCTTTTCGGAAAATCATTCATTTTATTTGCCCTTTGAAACTATGCAACAATTTTATTTCATTTCGAAAAATGTTTATTATAGAAATATTTGAAATAACGGGTAATAATTTGAAAATTTAAAGATCCTGCTGAAATTTTGAAGTCGATATTTATGAAAATACTCTAAATGTTTGAAATTTTAGGAATGCCCCGCATCCACAGCATCCATGGACCGCACCCCACTGATACCCATCCTACTTCCTATTTAATTTTTTTTTCTAATTTTGAAATTTCATTCACTCTACTAAAATTTCTGTTTATTTATTATACATACATCATCAAACTAAATATTAACTAATTTTAATTTTCGTAACATATGTTTCAAGATGAACCCCGAAGTGTAGCTCTTCCCCTTCGAACTATTTTTTTTTTTATGTTTTAAAGCGAAAAAAAGGAGAAATAAAAAAACACGTTGCCTGCCCTCGCCTTGCCCCCCGATCCCGATGCTTACTTTTCCCTCGGCGCTTTCGTTCCGCCCTGGCAAATTCTTGTTTTGTTTATTGAATATTCCGCCCGAGAGATGCGCTTGTATATAGAGCCATTTAGGGGTGAAATTCTTTCACCCTCGCCCTTATATCGATCGTTTTTTCACTCTTTATCTCTATCGATGCATTAGAGCACTCAGGTTTAACAATTGCTTAAATTAATTACACCATCCAACAGTTTATTTAGCTCAATCATCAGACGATGGTCTTTTTTCTAACCTTTATTTCTAGGAAATGTCTTTTCTTCAATTTTCAGATTTTTCTCAATAGTTAGCTACCACGCAGTGTCTATTAATTATTTAATAAAGATCGTCTTCCATAACTTGCGCCGGATGTTGGTTTTGTCTGACAACATTCAATAATCACTGCTCGACAAAAATTAAACAAAACTTGTAAACTCCTGATGATGGACTAATAATCCGAAATATATTGAGTTTGTATAAACCTCTTTGAGTTTTATTTCATTCACTGTGAAACTACACACCCTTTACTCTATTAACTAAAATTTGGACCTGTAAACTTAACAATGGATTCCAGTAGAGTTTTATACACTGATTATCATGCAATTTCCCGATTTTTTCAACAGGTCAGAGTTTTGAGATATTATCGGTCAAAACGACGAATAAGGTCATTTTGACCTATTTTTGGTTCACATTAGATATGAAACAGCAATATTTGAAATCAAAATATTCTGTTGACGTAATAGAAAACAGCTTTCTCTTTGATTTTCAAATGACCACATGAATTTAGTTCAATTACAACTCGAGTTATAACTAAAAAACTAAAACTACTTAATTATAAAAGATAATAAACATAGATAAAAACATATTGTCTTAGGTTTTTAGTTATAACTCGTGTTGTAATTGAGCTAAAAACAAGTGGTAATTTGAATATCAAAGACGAAGCTGTTTTCTAATACTTCAACAAAATATTTTGATTTCAAATATTTCTGTTTAATATCTAATGGGACTCATAAATGGGTCAAAATGACCTTTTTCGACGTTTTGGCCGTTAATATCGGAAAACTGACCTGTTGTAAAAAATCGAGAAATTTCATGATAATCAGTGTAGTATAAAATTCTACTGGAATCCAATGTTAGATTTACACTTAGAAATTTTGTTTAATTTTTGTCGAGCAGTGATTATTGAATGTTGTTAGAAAAAACCAACATCCCGCGCAAGTTATGGAACACAATTTTTATTAAATAATTAATAGACACTGCTCTCAAAACTATGACCTGCTGTAAGAAATCGAGAAATTTCATGTTAATCAGTGTATTAAACTCTACTGTAATCCATTGTTAAGTTTACGGATACAAATTTTTGTCGACCATTATATCTTATCCCTTACACTGTATTCTATCTTTGAATTAATTACTAAGCATAGACGGAGAGTTAATACTTTCGTCTTTCTTTGTTTAGTTTCTTCTCTTTCACTAAGCCAAGTCTAGAGAAAAACATAAAAAGAGATGCAAAACGCTGCTTTCTTTCCTTTCCATTCTCATTTTCTTTCTTATTTATATGCTTATGTTGTCCAGGGGTTGAAAATAAAAACAAAATCTTAAAAACTTCGTTCGTAGGCATACAGCAACAACTCACCGAACAAGCCAAGTCTGAATGAAAGTAACATTTCATCCCTTCAGTAAACCCTAGACACCCCCGCAGCAGAAGACTGAATTGAGAGAAAGAGCGAGTTACCTCTCATTTCATTCCTGCACTGGCGGTCGCTCTTAAAATCCCGCAAAGTTTCTGCCGAGTCGCCCTCGCAGGTCTCGGATATAAAGTTGTTCCCCTCGGTTCTTATTAAACTAAACCGGCACAGGCACGTTCTGCTCGAAGAAATTAAGTCTCTTTCTTTCTCTTTCTCATTCCGTCCTCCAGCTTCGACCCCTATATCTTTCTTTTCTTTCTGCATTTGCTGCTCTTGAATTCCAAGTCACAGGACCGACCGTTATAGTCTAGTCTCCGCATTTGGTTACCTTCCTTTCCTCAATAACTTTTTTCTAATGAGTTGTTACATATATATATAAAAGAGGATAGTAAATTCTCAATTTCATTCCATACTTCCTCTATTAATAACATTTCTATTATTCTTCAATTCTTTAATACATTGTTTATGTAGTCTGCTGTTGAAGTGATTGTTGTTTCATATTTCATAACTATTAATTCACAACATGGTCAAAATTTTAAAATTCTTTAAAAATAAATTGTTAACTATATCTAATAAATTAAATTCAGTTTAATATTATGGCATTTTTGTATCTATTGGTGTATTCAACTTATTGCACTTGCGTTAAATATTGTGAAATTTAAAATGTTCAGGCTCAGTTTACCCGAGAAAGTGCGTGTGAATTAAGTAAGTAGTATGATAGAATTTTGAAAGAATTAAAGTTTTTTATGATTCAAAATAATTTACTTTCCAATATAAAAAATATTTCCAATAATAAAGGTAATTATTATTATCGATTAATTTTTTACAATTAAAATTTCAGAAAAATTTCATTCTTCATAACATGAAACATTTTTTCCCCTATCAACATCAATCAATATCTTAAAAACTTGTATTTTTGTATTTTAGAGCAGGGGTTCCCAACCTTTTTACACCTGCGTACCACTTGACTTTTTGATAAATTTTGGCGTACCACCAGACCTAAATATTTTAATGAACGTATAATATTTACTCTTCTAAAAGTATTCAAAGGCTTTTTGAATTAAATTCCTGAGAAAACTTCATATTTAATGGTTAGATATTTTGAAGGAGACAATAAAAGAGTGTGTCTTCTGCTGGAATTATAAATTTTATTTATTTATAACGAGACTATATTCATATATTCATAAATTAATTCCTGTGAATCCATTGTAATAGACTGATGAAGAGGGCAAAGCCCTCGAAACTATAGTCTCGTTATAAATAAATACAATTTATAATTCCAGCAGAAGACACACTCTTTTATTGTCTCCTTCAATATATAAAAATTCTGCTACTCTCGGCAAAAACTTTCATTTTAGGTTAGATATTTGTTTATTTATAACATGCTTATAATAAAGGAGAAATAAAAAGATTAAAATGGTATTAATAGAGTTTTATTTATTACCCATAGATCCAAAACATAAATAAAAAATTAGTACAAACTCAGCAAAAAATTAATCATCATACAAAATATACTTTTAGTCTTTAGTGCGAATCTTGTTGTTTGCTTGTGATTAAAATATCAACATTAGGAGTAATGAAACTTATCTTCACTCTTAAGTCCTCTTCAACACTTATTCTGCTTCTATGTTTATTTTTGATGTACAAGAGTTCAGAAAATCCACTCTCACAAAAGTAATTCGTAACAAATGGCATCAAAAATAGCAGAGCTTGCCGGAAGATCAAAGGGTACTAGGTTTTACATCCGATCCAGAAGTTAATTAAAGATTTCTCTTTAAAATAATCTTTCATGGAACTATCTTCTGTAAGATCGATAAAACTTTCTTTTAGTTCCAATTCATTTGGTGAGGTTCCCGAAAAAGGGTTTCTGATCCAGTCCACTTTTAAATAATCTTCAGAGGAATACTTCTTAAAGCTTTTTTGAAGGCCTTCCAAGTGAACAATGATATCTACAACCACATCTGGGATTGGACATATTTCATTTTCATCAAAAAATGATGATAGAGTGGGAAATGCAAATAAATTCTCCTCCTGTATTTGTGAACAAAACAGAAGCTATTAATAGCATGTTGCTCACATCACTCGCGCGTACCACCTGAAACGTTCCCGCGTACCACCAGTGGTACGCGTACCACCAGTTGGGAACCCCTGTTTTAGAGTAAATGATTAGAAGTAAACAAAGTTGGTACTTTTATTTTTATTAGGAAAACGCGAAAATTCAGCTTTTAAAACAAAACTAATCACAAAATAGTCTACCACCCCTGTGAAAAATTTATCCAGGTAAAATTACAATGGAGCTGATACTCTCTATTGCTCTCTCGCTGAGGATCGGAATCGAGTATGACATTTGAAGAAGAAGAATCACAAAATCCTCTTTTTGACTGTCCTAACTAATGAATTCACGCTTAGTCAGTTTTATGTCTCCGTAGCGTGGGCGAGATCTTAAAAAAAAAAAGGAAAATTCGACTAGGACAAGACAATAAATGTGGAGGTGGTGATATAGTAAGAAAAGTAAGAGAAACAACAGAATAAGAGACAGAGAATTTAAAAAGAAACCTGATAATATATCTTCAATAGAAAATAATTCATGCAGTCGCTTTCATAGTTTTCCAGATGCTAAAATAGATTAATATTTATATCTCATCCACTTTCATTTTATTGCAGTCATAAAGTGAGACTAAGATGCAACATGGAAGCACAATTTACTATGCTCATACCAATCAATTTTGTGCACTAGGTCAGGAGTTCCCAAACTTTTCCGAGTTGCGGAATTAATTAAAATTTTTCCATGGCTCCCTATCCTAAATAAAAGTACCTACATATTATATCAAAACAAATAGCGTATTTTTGGTCTCTAAATACTCATGTATTAGAATTGATAAAAATATCTTAGGAATTAATAGTTTATTTGTCTATCAAAATCAAAAATTCAGACCACAGGGACCCTTTGTATACATTTCAGATTTTTTCAAGGGTGTCAAAGTGAAATTTTTCTGGATTATGTATGTCTAATCGCAAGTATGATATAAAAATTAATAATAAATACATTTTTAGCTTCTCACTTTGATTTTTGTCAAGTTAGGCCAAATGTCCTGTTTCAATTAATGATAAAGCTTCGTAAGTGAAGAGGCCTCGACGTATGGTTTGGGAACCTCTGTACTAGGTACACCTTAGATGGCGATAGGCAGAGATTAGAAGTGAAATCTTTGAAATAATAGTTACATATAAGAATACCATATATAGCGCAATACTTTTACATATAAACTGGCACATAGGCGTCGGAATTTGATTTTTTTTTGGGGTGGGGGGGGGGGGCAGTAAAAATCTCCTATGACCTTCCATTCTTGAATTATCGTGAGTAGCAGAAAATGACAGAAAATATCTTGCTTGAAATCTATTTTTCCCTACGTTTTAGCCATTTTTACTAACAATCAGCAAATATGAAACCATTTGTATTCAATACTGTCCCCCGGGCATACTGAGTAATATTTGAAATGAATTATGACTAGTACCTAGTGTTGTTATGTTGAAATTTTGATCTACGTTAACATGTTCAGATTACTAAATTAAAAGACTAATTAAGTCATGAAACTTGTTTTATATGACATAATAGTAATTAGAAAACATATATAATTTTTGATTAGGAGAAAGGTAATGAAAATATTTTTCTAAATTTCAAATTTGTTATTCAGAGCTTTTATAGATCGTTTAGATTTTATATTTCTCTTTAATTGCTCTTTAAAAGTTTTTTTATATTTGAAACATTATTATTCTTTCGACTTTTTCCACCACATTATATTTTATAGTGATGTTTTTTGGAGCATAAAGATTTATTTTGAACTCTTAATCTTATTCTAACCGATTGCTGTTTTTTAACTTTTTATTTTTTTATATAACTTTATTCTTTCGAATAATCAAATTTTAGTAGAAATATTTTTACATTGCATTTCAGAGGTCTTCATCCCCTCAGGATTTGAACCCGAGTACTAACGGACTTGCCGGGCCTGTTAAATATTTCTACTAAAATCTTAGATTTTTGAACTTAAAATTTAAATTCTTTCTACATATATTTGGTTTAAACCGTGAGTTGTATTTTTTAAAAAAATTTCTATTTTTCAAAAAAAAAAAAAAAAAAAAAAAAAAATAGTCAAATCTTCTGTTTAAATTCTTTCTTGAAGACATTTTTAGTTCAGAATTTTAATTAATATTCTTCTTGTGACGTCATACTAATGAATATCTGACTGACATGTGTAAGTGACTACTTGCTAGGCTTAAATGAAATTTGACTTAAGAAAGAGATTGAGCCAATTCTTTTCAGTTTTTTCTCCAAACAAAATTTTGCGTATCTAAAAAAAAATTATAAAATTTCATCGTTTTAGCCAACAGTAATATTGTAATATCCCATGTAAAATCTAAATTATCCATTTGAAAACTAAAAGTAAAGTCAAGGGACTCTAGAAAGCAGTTTTCGATAAGAAACTTTCGATTATATTGAACTTTACTTCACTATCCTTTTCCTAATATAGGTAATTAGTTTAGGTAACATTCCACGTTTTGAAACTCTTACAATTATTATTCAGATATTTATTTTAATCTGATGTAATTCAACAAAGACATATTGACACTATTTAAAGTCTCATCCAAATAATAAGATATTGTCGGGTTACCAAATGGCGAAGAATTGATACCCTTAGGCCTTCTTAATTGCAAACCTCCTCTACCATAAACATTATATGCAAATGTACTCTTGCAACTGGATATTCCTTCAGGACTCGAAGGCCCTGTGGTCTTAATTACAGGATTCACTTCTCTTTCTTCCAGGCCTCTCTCATTCACTTTAAATAGCATTTAATAATATTTCGAGTCAAGTCTCTTATTTACAAAATACCAACAAGAAATTAAAACGTGTTGATAACAGTCTAAAGCTCGGAAGCTTACTTTAGTGGGGCCGCTTAACATGAAAACGTTTACTCACCGGATAAAAGTACCAAATTTTTATCAGGTACTAGTTAGGTACTTAGTTTGCAATTTTTGATAGGAACCAACTCCTCCCAGATATTCAGCATTTTCCAGACAGGACATAATAGTGGGGCCGCTTATCAAGAATCGGATCATGTCATGTCTGGAAAATGTTTAATATTTACAAATCTAAGAGATTATCAAAAAAGTGGTTCAAGTAAAAGATCAAGTCAACAAAATTTCCTATAGAATGAGATAAGAATTAAGTTTCTAGGATGAGTGGTTTTCATTTTATGAAGGAATAACTGCAATTTTTTACAAAAAATTGCAGTTTTTCAAATCTTCAACCTCGTTGAGGCACGGGTTACCTTTATCCAATTACGCTGAAACTTTTCCAATCTCATTTTTTAGCCAATTGGAAACTATTAATAGGTCCACGCCGGAAAAATTCGAAAATTCGATTTCTTGTGACCACTCTAAAACCTATATTCAACATGGCCGCTATAAAATCCAAGATGGCCTACAGAGGAGTTGGTTCCTATCAAAAATTGTAAGATAAGTATCTAACTAGTACCTGATAAAAATTTGGTGCTTTTATCCGGTGTGTCGGTATTAATGCGAAAGTAGACTTTAAGTGGCCCCTGGTACTTATTCAGTTGACATTTAAACCAACCAAGGAGAGAAAAGCTCTTTGCAGATTGTTGGCTTGTTATTTTTTTTTAAATAGTACTTAATATGATAAAATAACTTTTGTTTTTTTTCTTTACAAATAAATACTTATAAAAGCATATGAGAATTAAGTTATTTTAAATTTTTCTCTCTTTTTATACTTTTCATAACAAAATAGACTCTAGATTGAAGCTGTTGCTTTGACATATTGCTTTTGAATGGATTTAAAAATAAAAAAAAAATAAAAAAAACGACGAACATTTTTTTATATGTTAGGGAATCTTTAGTATTTGAATTCCTTTGAATGTCGTTCATGTAGTTCTTTAGTTTTTATTGAGAGAAAAATGAATATTTGATTCCAAAAAGAATGTCTTTATTTTAAATTAAACTGGTTTTGCGTAGATATATCGGAAAAGCGAATAGTTTTCATTTCATTGAATAAATATAATTGTAATTTATATCACATCATTGGATTTCCATTGAAAATTAAAGTTACTTTTAAAAAGTGATAGTGAACTGTTTAAATGTAATTAAATAAAACGCAGCTATATACGTGTTTGTTTTGTGTTTTTTATTTAATTAAAACAAAGCTGTTTTCTACAATTAGAATCGTTTTAATCCCATATTTGATTTTTTCATAGATCAGTTATGCTTTTTAATACAAAAAAAATATGAATAAATATCATGGAATTCTATACAATGCACACAAAAAAAAAACGAAACAATTTTAATATTTAACCTACTGGATTATAGTTATTGAAAAAAATTTAGATTATATAAATAATTGAATTCTTGTTCAAAATATCAAAATTGTAATTTCCTTTGTACGACTATTGAAAAAATCTTATTTTAATCAATAATTTCATTAACTTTTCAATGAGGACTAATATATTTTATCAATGGGATACTTTAAATGATTGATTAATTTAGTTAATTAATTTTGTATAAATATAATAGAATGGTTTTTATTGGCGAAACGCAACCATTAAAGGAACTTGACAACTTTGAAAAACTTGTTTTGTGGAGGGGAAAATTTTGTTTAAGAAATTTTTATTTTATCATAATTTCTGAAATTTTCTTTTAAAGATCTAATTATTTATTTCCCCTCAACACTTTATACAACATGCCAACATTTATCAAGCAATTAAATAAAACAAAGAAGGTTTTGAAGTCTCCTTAGAATAAAGTGCTAATTTCTTTTGATATTAATAATCGAGGCTTATTAAAATATTCATTTAATATTTTTAATAGCAATTTCATTTTCCTGGAATTTTCAATCTTTTACAAGACTGAGTGAGATGAAATTCAAAATGAGACTTGATTTGTATTTTCTATATCTAAACTATAGCATGTATTGATCTGAAAGTTATTTTCGGGTTTGAATCGAGTTGCACTCCAGGCTTCCTGTGAGTATAAACGTAAAATACTAGTAACAAAATTTGTTTGCATATTTTTATAGATAATATGTTTATCTTGCTTAGAGTATATAAATTAGATAAAACTGTGGAAGTTTTAAGATTTTTGATAAATAAATTTTTCAAAAATTTACATTTTTATTCATTTTCAATCACTACCTACAAATGTGATTGGTTAAATGAGCAGTTAAGACGTTAAGAGCCTATGTAGGTTTAGGTAGGTACTACTGGCAAATTGCCATTTTGATAACATTCTTATTTGTTGTGAATACACCACCCTTAAGGTTAATTTTCACCTTTATTAACCCTACACAATTGACAAATATTAGCAATCTAGGTTCATTATCGTTACATATTTAAAAATGATGACAATTTATCCTACACTTTCATTTTAGGGGTTGAAAGAAAGAAAGTCTGGGATTTTCGATTTTTCCTTTATTTGTACATACCTCAACATTATGCCAAATTTTAGGCTCCAAGAGCCATTTCATATAATTATAATAGATGCAAATTTACCCTAGAATCTTCACCCTTTACATTTTAGGGGTTGAAAGAGAGAAAATTTGGCGTTTCAGGATTTTCCTTTATTTATGTTCCAAACTCTACTAGTATGCGAAATTTCATGATGCTTGAATGATTAGAAGTACCACCTGTCAGTCAGTAGTTAGTTCCAAAATTAGTAATTTTCTCAAGTCCATATCTCAGAATCTATTTACTGTACTACATATATTATTGAAATTTGGTATTCTCTAGAAGATCGATTACATAATTACATTTGTTCTCATTATGGGTTCTGAGTTTCAGGGGGCTGGAAATTGTTCGTGTAAATAGCGCACATCATGTACGGGCAATGCTCGAACTTGGCCTGTGCACTCTGTCCGCTATGATCATGTGTTCATTTTCAATTTTTTTATTATTATTATTTCTCATTTTATAAAGATTACAAAAAATAAATGTTCCACAAGCATATGAAATTTTAATTAAATGATCTATCATATAAAATAAATTCCACATGATAAAACTGACCATCAAATCCTTACATGCATTATAGGTTGTTTTTTCGCCCCTTTTAAGGAAAAGTTTGATATATTTGAATTGAGAAATTTGTTCATCTTTGATAGAAACTCATAAATAAATTAAATATTTCTCGTTACTCTAAAAAAAGTTTCGCTCTTATCCGCTTGAAAACTTTTACCTTAAATAACTTTGCTAAATAATCTCCCTTGTTTTAATTATCCTCTCCTCATGTAGAAAATGGTCTTTCTCCCCCCCCCCTCACTCTTCTGATCTATATATACCTACATTTATCTCACTCACTCCTCTATTTCTTTCCTGCTCATTTCCCACTCTTTTGAACTCTGAATTTATATGAAAAATTAAAATGAACCTATCTTGCACTTGTAACAAATTTTTTATTAAATTAATTAATTATCTTTTTAACATTTCAATTATTCATCTAAATTTATATAGTCTCGGTTTTGCTAAGCAACTTTAACATGTTTTTTTTTCACCTTAAATATTCTATAAAATATAATATAAAATGCCCTTACTATAGGTACACACATTCTTGTCATTTTTAAGAAGATCCTGAGTAGGTCCTTAACTAAACTACCGTGGGCTGCAGTTGAAGCGGCCGCACACCCCAAAGCATCTAATCGAATAATGAAAATTTAAGTCAAATGTCATGATTAATTTTTACTTTAAGTATTGTAGGTAATCGGTCTCGTGGCAAGCGTGTAGTATTGTAGTATTCAACTGTAGTATTCAATTAGATTAAATTTTAGCACGTGACGGTTTTGACAAAAATTACATGAGGTCAAGCTTCAAGCTTGAGTTGTTTATCATAAAAGAATTTAGTCTTTTTGATTTTAAGTCGATTCTTCCACGTTTTCAGTAGAGGTTGCCATTAATAGTCAAAATATCAAAAATGGAATGCTAGTAGTAGATAAGAATCCATCGCTATTTTTGATTTTAACTCGATTCCATCATGTCTTCAGCAGTGGTTACTAATAATAATCGAAGTGTCAAAAATCTAATGTAGAATTGTTATTCCTCGAGTATTAAATGAGAATCGATCATTATTTTTGAATTAAAGTCAACATGAACTGCAAATTGCAAGTGATATCTGATTTATAATAAAGAATAAACATATTAATATTTCAAATGAATTTGGATAAAGTTTAGCAACAATCCGTTGCTGTTTATTTTAAATTGAAAGTTTTTTGCCGAGAGTAGCAGAATTTTTATATATTGAAGGAGACAATAAAAGAGTGTGTCTTCTGCTGGGAGTATAAATTTTATTTATTTATAACGAGACTATAGTTTCGAGGCTTTCCCTCTTCATCAGTCTATCTTCATCAGTCTATTACAATGTATTCACAGGAATTAATTCATAAATCCATAAATTAATTCCTGTGAATACATTGTAATAGACTGATGAAGAGGGGAAAGCCCTCGAAACTATAGTCTCGTTATAAATAAATAAAATTTATAATTCCAGCAGAAGCCCTCTTTTATTGTCTCCTTCAGCAGTTTATTTTAATTCTATTTAGTAAAAATTATAATTATTACTGTATAAAATGCACGAAATATAATGAGAAAAAAATTTACAACAAAAAATAAAATAATTAATTAGTTTCGAAAAAGATGAACCCACTCAAATGCCTGAATCCATCGAACGCCTTAATGCTTATTCTAAAATAATTACATAAAAATAAATATATTAAAACCAATTTTTTCAAAAATTAATTGAAAAGAGCGCAAAGTCAGCCATGACTTCTCAGCAAAGCGAATGTCTAGTTTCTCATTTAGACTTTTCAAATTATTAAATTTAAAATTCACATTTTAAATATTAAACATTTTCTATAGAGTTTAAAATTATTGTATTTTTGTGTACCAGTGTCCATGGATGCTTTGGATCCAAGATAGATATAAGGATAAGATGGAGAATTATATAGAATTAAACCAAACTAATAATAAATTAGTTAATTAAAATTAGATATTACACCTAATAAAAATAGAATGAAATTAGTAATTAAAATCTTAGAGGTTTTAATTATACCTTCTACTCTGGACAACGAATTAAGTTAATTATAATAAATCTTGGTTTATGATCTCTGGATGTTAATGTAACTGATTATAGAAATTTTTGTTACTTTCGCTAGACTCTGAAACCATTCTAATCTAGAATATTTTATTACTTCTCATTTCCTATTTCCACTTATCATTAATAATAATATAATAAAAATAATAGCCTTTTTTTGCCCTGCCGGGCAATTTTAGAGGGTTTAAGGGCGAGCCGCCGTGCAGCTCCTAAGGTGACTCATTACCAAACACCTCTACCTTGGCTCTATCTATGGAAGTATAGGCCAGCCAATTCCAATGCACCTATCTCGTTCGAACTGAAGAGGGAAGGTGAACAACACGTCTGAAGTCAGACAGAATGCAGTAGCTGCCTCAAGAGGGTCAAGTTTGGCGCACAAGCTCCTAAAGATGCTTCACTCCTAATTTGTTTAGGGTTTTTTCCGGGAAGCCGATCAAGCTGAAGAGTCCCATTCACCCTTTCGCTTTTAGTCGCCTCTCACGACAAGCAGGGAGTACTGCGGGTCTATTCTACACCCAACCCGCAGGGCATTAATATATATTTATATATAATTTAATTTTATTAAATATATTAATATTAACGATTGACAAATTACTTAATTGAAAATTTTCAAATTCTCTATCTTGCAATGGAAAAATAAAGGAAAAAATAAACATTTGCAAAGCGTTACAATATTTTCGTTTATTATCCTTCATGGTGTTTACGTTCGCCGAGTTTTTCAATGGGTTCTCAACAGCCATCTTAAGTTGAAGGGCCATAATGCTAAGTGTATAGTACAAGTTCAGTATCCACTCTCTTCCCTGGTGTGGAGTCCCATTAGTAAAGGGCTAAGGAAGGTGTCGTTTCCATTGAAGCTTACGACACCACGTTGCTATAGCTACAAATGATCCCCGTCCCCGACACAGCTGTGTAGAGAGGAAAGCACGCACAGACCGCAATGCATCCCCGGGGCGGAGACCCAACCTCCCCAGATATAGTCACGTCCCGGATACCAGTTTTTGACTCGCGCGTTAACGAGCCTCTGAATTAACCAGCAGACGCACTCCCTCCCCTCTCCCCATCCAGTCCCCCATTAGCCAAGAACTCATCTATAGTGTGATTCTTACTAATGACAACCAGAGATAAAGTCTGGTTCTTTCTTCTCGTAGTTTGGCTGTCTGACTTATTAAATGTCTCGACGGCTGCTCCCATGAATACTCGCAATCGAGAAACAGACACCGCCATTTAAGGGTGCAGGCAACCCTTGAAAATTAGTTCACTAAATGCATTCTTTAATGAGGGTTCATTTTATTCTCAGCGTATACGGTTATCTTGAATATTTGCATAATTAATTAAATTAAATTCAACATATAGCAAAACATATATTTCTGAATTTACTACCTTTTCGTAACATATAATAATTTTTTTTTTCTCTAAAAGAAAATATATTTTCTTTAAAAATAAATTTTCACTAAAATAAATATTTATTTTTTGTATAATAATGTATTTTTTAATAAAAAAGAATAAATCGGGAGTGCCCACAAAGGGGGGGGGGGTTTAGAAATTGTTGCATTTTAGCATTAAATTAGCTGCAAGGCCCACCTTCGGCCCACCGCTTGAACACTGAATCCCCACCTTTCACCTGGCCCCACCTCCCAACCCCTGCATGTGATGATATAGGTACAGACACAGGGACACATGCCTTTAGTGGCCCTCTGGACCCCACTCCTGGATACCTCAAGCCCTGGACCCCCACCTTTCCCCTGGACCCCGTCTCCCAACCCCTGGGGTAGTTACAAACAGAGACAGGCACAAATGCACTTTAGTAGTATATGATGTTTAAAATAAAACTGGTCAAGTCTTAAATCTTCAACAAAAGGTAATAAAAAGCCCTTCTAATTGTTTAGAACTGAATAAATTAGAGTGGAGTACTTTTCATGAAACTGGGGGGCTATATACTTTTCATGAAATTGGAGGGAGCTACTTTTCATAAAACTAGGGCGGACTACTTTTCATGAAACTGTGGGGGTCATGAAGTTAGGGGAGTGGGGCAGCCCTAAATAAATGATTAGAACATATGTATAAAAACAAAATAAAACATTAGCATTTTTGTTTAGCCCAGTTAATATCTAAAGGAGTGTCCAACCTTTTGGCTTACACGGGCCACATTTGGAGAAAAAAAATTATCTCTGACCGCGGATAAAATATTATAATTCTATTGATATTTGTTATTCAAAAAATATAGTTAATAATATAGAAATAATAACTTTATTATTTTTTTAGCTCATTGTGAGCTTCTAATTTTACTTTTCGTAAATTTTATACTTGAAAATGAGTAAATTTACTCATGCTATTTCGGTATAAAAACAACAAAAATTTTTTTAACTATTAAAGTAAAGTCCAAGATTGTTGATTAATTTGAGCCAAGAATATGTTAAAAAAAGATTAATGATGTTTTGTCTTATAGTGAAATTGTTTTTTGATAAAGAGTGATAAAATGAGCCACTGAGGAAGTCAAAATAATTTGACCAAACGTCTGGCCCATTTAATTAAAACTCCTATTTTTAATTTTGTCCAGATCCCTGTTAGAAATTTACTATGAATGCGAATGATACAACATTAGGGAAAATATTCTCTCCACATTTGCATTGTGATCTGGAATAGCAAATACCTATTCGCAAAGCTTCATTAGACATGACTTCTGATCAATATGTTTTGTATCTGCAAAAAACTTCAGCCCAATACCAGTTTAGAGAGAAAACGGGACAAATAATAATACGGGACTGAGTAGTGAAAGTCCGTATATACAACCCTACTTAGACCATTAATCAATAGACCTTTTACATATGCCCAAATCATTTGATCTCTTGTTTCTATTGTATCACTTATGGTACTTTGATCATTAATAATTTAACTGTTAATGTTGTGTTTAATTGTTTTGTTTTTAATCAAGCGAAATCTTGTTGTTAAAATAACACCAGAATTCCAGAAACCTAACTTAATTTTTGCTTCTTGTTGATTTAAAGACTTAAAAGAAAGGATCTGCTGAGCAAGATATTTGAAAGTCATTGAGATGTGGCTAATGTTAATTCCATTATGTTAATTTGATTTCAAGCCCACAAATACATCTTTTGATTTGGGAAGATTAGCTTGAAGGCGTAAGCTGTAACATTTCATCTAATGACATTTTAAATAAGTCCGTCATCTCGGAGCGGCGTCCCCTTCCCTCGGGACCAGGTCCCTATAGCTAAGGCCTCCTCCTCATGACGGATGGCTGCAGGTCCCTCGCTACCACCATCACAGTTCAATAGACTCCTTCAATATTCGACGTCCACCCTTAAAAAGGAACAATATTGTGTTTTGCGATTCTTTTGTGCTTGGCCATTTCCATTCGCTTTTTGTCATCATTTTAAATATGCTCACCAAGCGAGGATGGATGGATTTGATTTCGTAGGAGATATTTCAGCTCTCCAAATCAATTCCAAGTTTTTTTTTATCGCAGTTGCAAGCAAAGAGGGATTTCAACTAAATCGTATTATTTTTACATTTGAAACGAAGAAAAAGTTTTTTTTTTGAATCATTTAAGGGATATTTATCAAACAGAATTTGGTAGAATTAACTAAATGATTTGATAAACTTGTAGATACTTTGTATAAAATCAGACTCTTCGATAATAGCCCACCAGATTTAAAATCAATATTGTTCCATTTGTATTTTTCTAGTTGATAAAAAAAAAAAGAAACTTAGTGACTGGAATTTTTTGTTTTTTCTAGAGAAGAATATGAGATCTAAAACATCAGCCAGAACATTAAATTAGTTAATTGATTAAATTGGGAAATAAGACACAAAAACTATGCTTTCGAGATTTCTAATCTGAGTTCCAGAGAAATCTAATTAAATTAGTACCGTGTTAGGGGCCGCCCATAAATTACGACACACAGTAAGGCATCTCAGATTTGTGACAATATGTGACATGGGAGGGGATCTTAAAAATGGTGATGTCAAAAAAAGTCAAATTAAAATTTTTTAAAAATTAAACTTAAAATATATTAAATCTTTTTAGTTGAGTTTAATTTATAAATAAAAGTTCTATAATTATTAAATTATAGGGTATAAAAGTGATAGTGTGACGTCACAATACATGGGGGCTCTCAGTGGAAATGTGACAGAATGTGACATAGGGAGAGGGGGTCTAAAAATCTTAAAATTCCTGTGATTATGAACGGCCCGTAATATAAGAGGCGTACCTGTACATTACAGATTAAAAAACAGAATATTGCTTCTAATTTTTTATTACTTATACATATATATATATGGAACTTTAGAAACTAATCTCCCCAAATCCCATTTCAAGTTAGCAGGTCGGGAATCGAGGGTTGGCCATAAAATGAAATGAATCTTCTTATTTCCATTACCGACCCTCATTTTTTGATAAAAAAAGTTTTAGAACAGATTGTTAGCACTTGAATTATTTGCTCGTCAAAATCTCATTCATAATTCGACCTTTTTCACCCTCCCTCGTACTTTCACCAATTTTAGTTTTAGTCACGAACTATAGATAATGAATAAAAAAAAATATTCTTCCAAAATTATTTTATTAATTTTGGATGTAAGATGAGATGGGAAGAAATGCTTTGTCTTTCGAGCAATGACTTAGCTCAGAGGTTCCCAAACTTTTCCGAGCCTTTTTTCAATTTAAATTTTTCCATGGCACCCTATCCTAAGTAAAAGTACATACAGTCGACTCTCGATAATTCTAAATCCAAGGGACTACAAGAAAAATTCGAATTGTCGAGTCTTCGAATTATCAAGAAGTTTGAATTATAAAGATGAAAGAAAAAAAATCGAATTATTAAGAGTTTTCATTATATTTTTGAAAATATGTATGAGCTTACATAAATCTTATATATAGCCTCAAGTAAAAAAGTCAAAAAATGAAAACGACAAAAAAGAACAAAAAAATTACATACCTCTGTATTAACATTGGAATAGATAATAACATACCTAATTAAAAAAAATTTAATTATAAAGAGGAGAAGTGACCTAGCTCGAATTATAGAACGTTCTCTCCCCTTCTTGTTACGAAGAGGATTTCGAGTTATCGAGCGTATCGCAATACACAGCGATTTACCGAATTTAACAGCTGAAGCAATCGAATTATCGAAAAATTCAAATTATCGAGGTTCGAGTTATCGAGAGTCGACTATATATCAAAACAAATATCGTATTTGGTCTCTCTAAATACTCTTGTATTAGAATGGATAAAAATATCTTAGGAATTAATAATTTTTTTTCTATAAAAATAAAAAATTTAGACCACAGGCGGGACCCTTTGTATACATTTCAGATTTTTTCGAGGCTGTCAAAGTTAATTTTTTTCGGCTAATCGTAAGTAAGAGACAAAAATTAATAATAAATAAATTTTCAGCTTCTCAATTTGTTTTTTGTCTAGTTAGGCCAAATGTCTTGCTTTAATTAATAATGAAGTTTCGCACCTGTGAAGAGGCCGCGCCGCACAGTTTGGGAACCTCTGACTTAGCTCATAATTGTATTTTCTTTGAATATGGCGGAATTCACCCCGGTTGGATATCTAAAGATCTGAAGATATCATTGTTCCGTGTCTCAAAATTTTTTTGGTTACAAGTTCAATGTAATAAAGCATGGCATATTATTACTCAGACGTCCTAAGTACATCATGGAGAACGCACGACGGAAATTTATCTTTTCACGTTTTCGTTAGAACAGTCGATTTAATTTCCGCCCTAGAAATTATTTATATGATTAAAGAGGAGCAATATAGATGGATGATTCGGAGGCCTATGATGTTTTATTTAATTATTTTGAACATATTGAGGAAATGTTCTATTTTATATGTACTTTTAATTTAATTAAAACTTTTGTCTATTCTATCAGAAACGAGAATTTTCAACCTATTAGTTGAAGAAAACTTTAATGACTAATCTAACAAAATTTTCTTCAATATCATTTTTCTAAATTTCAATGGCAATTTATAAATAATCAAAGAAACAAACAGAAAAATATTGAAATAGATTTTCATCTTGTGAGTGAAGAATCTTTGCTTCTGCTGGGAAAGAACAGCGGCACTTGATCACGTCCTTATGAGTGCCTCTTTTCCAAACAGAAATGATTTCATTTTCTTTCTTTATGACGTTTTGTATTAACGAAAAAGACAAACCAAAAAACAATGTAAATAGTGAATTTTTTTAACAACCACGGCTCTTCTACGTAGTTTTGAATTTCTTGAACTTCGCACTAAATAAATAAATAATTCTTTATTACTCGACCTGCGAGGCACAAGTCCTTGGTGGCTAGGTCAACAAAACATTAATACTACAGAAATTAATAAAACATCAATACAAATCAAATACAAGAAATTAACAATTAACAAACAAGAAAAAAAATAGAAATGTATTCTCATTAACAAATACATGATCATAGATTTCCATCAAAAAATAAATAATTCCGCGCAAAAACCCGATACCAGGAGCAAACGAGGCATTAGCCATCCCGGTATTTGCCATAAGTTATTAAGGAAACCTGGTCAATACCTTAACAAGGATGATATGACCTCTCTCTACCTCAAGTAATCTATGCTTGTGAGAACTAAATAAAAATTTTCACAACTCTAGGACATTAGGACTTGGCAAAATTTATAATTTACTTAATCATAGGGGGCATAGGACTATAATCCCATGTAGTAACAGACAGACTGTTCCACAAATCAATGCCAGATCATACCGATATTTTTTTAAGAATCTTGGCTTACGAATCTTTTTTCTATGATCAGCTCTACCTAAATAACTTGGTTCCTGAAATCTATTAGTTATTTCCTTGCAACTCCTAAAACCCTTATACGCTTTGAAAATCACTTTCAATTTAGCCCATTCCCTTCTCTTCAATAAGGTAACCATCCTAATTCATTAATCATTGAAGTGAAACTACTAAACCTATCAAATTTACCAAAAACAAATCTAGCCGCCCTCCTTTGTACCATATCAATTTTTCTCTCTAATCGTTGCGGATGTTTGTCCCAAGCCACCGAACAATACTCTAAATTAGGTCTCACATAAGTTAAATAAACTTTTGACTTAACTTCTCTAGATGTGCCCTTAAAAATTCTACCAAAGATCCCCAATTTCCTATAAGCCTTATTGACTTTATAATTAATATGCATATCAATTTTTAATCATTAGCTAGAAAACATTAATTCAAGTTCACTAATAACCATTATTAATTAAAACTATGTCAATTTAAACTTCTAAAATTTTATAAATAGGTAAATTATTTTCATTATAAATTTACTCTTCATTTAGAAATGAATTGGAAAGTATTTCTAAGCAAATGTAAATTAAACGATTTTCCGCTAAGCTTAAAATGGAATAGAAACTATTCGATGGGATTTCCAAATATCCTATATAGGCTTTTGTAATCTGGTGTAAACTAATAAGTATAGTAGTCCTATCCTACTAATGACTAATTAAATCATTATTAAATACAACCTCAACTACCACCATACTATATCCGTCATTATCATCATTCTATTAACTCCATACTTGAGGGACAGAATATCATAAAGAGAAAACAACAATCCCTTTGTGACCCGAATGATTAAATGCAACCTACACGCAATAACTGAATTCTATTAATAATAATATTAAAAATACAATTTAAATGAAAAGAGCATTAATATATGTATTTATTACCGATCGGAGAAGCTTTTATCAATTAAATTTTCCCACCACTAAAATCTATTTTTTAATGTAAAATATTTTAAATATGTATAATATTTAAAATACGTTTCTTTTTCGCATCGTCGGGCACATAGATATAGACAAAATAAGGAAAAAAGTAAAAAACATTTTATACATATAATTTTTTTTTTTATTTATTACAGAAATTCACAAAACATATTTCATATAGATATATAATTGAAAAAAATGAATTATTTAAAAGGATCGTAGGGATTTGGACAATTATCCATTTGTCCAACTCCCTACGATCCTTTTAAAAATTTGATTATGGATGCGAACAATTAAATATTTAATTTATGTTTTAAGGTAGTTCTTTCACAAATGCAAAAATTCAAGAAGTCTTCGAAACTTGGAATAAGTCATTAAAAACATAATAAACACACTGTTTAAATATGAAGACAATTTACCACACCAAACATGAAATAATTACAATTAAAAATGAAATTTTTTACATATGGTAGATTGAAAAAGGGTGGGAAAATGATAATTATTTTTTCATTGAAGGACTTTCACCTCTTAATGAAAAACTAACATTTGTTAGAATAATATATTCGGAATAACATAAAAAAAAAAATTGAAATTATTTACTTCGTAGTTTTGATAAAAAATTAAAAAAACAACAACATATTTGGGCGATTATTTTTAGTGGAGGGGATATAAGTTCAATCGCTTGAAACGATCCATTCATAAAGGATATAGTAGTGTGAAAAGTACAGCCACGTTAAAAAAACATAACCTAAAATTTTAGCACCGTTCATATGTATAGAGTGGTTACGAAGCTAAAACTTTTTGTGTGGATTATCGCGAAAGAACTACCTTAACTATATTATAAATAAATTTCTAAAAATTTTAAAATGAATTGAAGGTAAAGTGGGACGTTTATTAGAATTTGGGAGTGTTGGGGAGAATGGCTACGGTGTTGAGAAAAACTCCTCATATAGTGAAATTGTTGTCTTTAGATAGCCACGTAGGTATTAATTTCAGAAAATAACATTTCTACTTCTCTTAGAGGTTTTTATCATTATTGAGGGTGCGCGGTGTATTCCTCCCTTCTCTGAATACGTTTAAGGTTAATAGGAACATTTCCGGATCCCTCTCTTTCCAACATATATATTATCTTTTCAAAGATTCAAATAAATCTTTCTTAAATTCTCCCTAAAAAAAGATCAAGAAGATTTATCTAAATTTTTGGTTTTTGTATATACAAAGAAATTTTAAATTGAAAACACGAAACTGTAATTTAGTTTATTTTTAAAGGTAGACAGAGACTTATTTCGGATTCGAATTTTGACATAAACACAAAAAACTTTAGAAGACCTGATGATATCGAGGATATTTATATCACATACTACTAAAGGTCATTTGTGGCTGTGTCTTTATATAAATGTCCCCCCCTCCCAGTGTCTGTATGTCCGTCCCCCCAGAAATAATCAATCAAATAACTACAAACTGTTTACTCTACGGGAAATTCCATTAGAAGCAAAGTTGTAGAGGATGTCATTTTTGATATTTTCGTTTAAAATTTTTTTGTAAATAACTACCCAAAATGGGGAGGGGGGTCAAAAAATGAAAATTCTAGCCCTTTCGATCAAACTCATCCAAATTTTGTATACATAATCTGTGAGCCTCTAGAGAGCTTAAAATGGGTAGAGAGTGACTGGAGGCTCGGGAGAAGGTCCGGAGAAGGTTCGTAAGGTGGAGAAGGGTCGGGTTTTGGGACAGGATCGGTGGGGTGGAGATTGGAGGTGGAGAGGGTGAGGGACCGGGGAGGGGTTCCAGGGGGGCGAAGCGCCCCTTGGCTAGCAAGAGACGGCGTCGCATCTAGTAACTACCTAGGTATAAGGATAAAAGTGAGTTGTTTTTGAAAGTAAAACCTATTGAAACTATATCTATTTTACATGATTTATTTTTACGCGTTTTCGAAATATAATATGTAAGGTGATTTTGAAAAAAAATGATTATAAGAAAATAGAAACATATTAAACAAAATGACTTTAAATTTTAAACCTAATTCCCTCCTGTAGTTTAGAATTTTCCTTCTCCGATACTTATGTTTCCGTTGTGCTATTTATATTGTAGATTCGAACCGTATCTGCAACTTTATTCAATATTAATTAAATTCACAATATTCTGTTTCGTAAATAATTTAATACATTATATTGAGTCGAATGGTTATTTATTTGTTCTTCTTCTCTTTTCATCTGGATATTTTCTGCCAATTAATTAAGAAGCAATTGTTAAGGTGCTCTCGCTCAATATTCCGCTGAGTTTGTTTTTATTCTTTTCGAAAACTAAAACAGAATAAATGAATTTCAATATTGAACAAGACATGATGGCACCGTTTGCACCCTTCTTCTAAAAAAGCTCCGAAGAAGGTGCGAGCTCGTTGGCTTAAGAGCCCTGGGGGCGCTAAGAGGGCTTATTGCCTCAGTGCTTTCCATATTAAAAACTATTAACAGGCGGATCGAAAGTGGAGCTATCGCCATGGAGTCCTGGCGTGTCTTATCTGCCATGCAAAACGCCCTCATGCAAATATATGAGCTGAGTTTTTAATTATCCGCTCTTTATTAAAACAACGATGAGTTGGAATGGAATTATGAACAGACAACTGGCCAGGGATCTGGGAATAGATGGAGAGTTCCCATTTTTATCCACCCCATCCTTCCACCTTCCACCCCTTCCTTCATTCCAACCCCGTCGCTCGTTCTTTTGATTTAATTGCTTTTTCATTCATGTTTGACCCACTAACTAAAACTGAACGGAAAGTATAAAGATTGAAATCCACGGAGAAATCTCATTTCGGATGTTGCAATAAAACTTCAATCCAAAATGGAGGACTCTGGTTTCTTTGCAAGGCACTTCCTCTCAACTAATAAAGGATAAAAGAAGAGAGAATTTCAATAAAAATAGACAATATTTCAATACGAAACGATCCTGTTTGAAATTGTATTTTATTAAAAGATCAACGTTTGGATTTTTTTTATACCTTTTATAGAAATAAATATCCCTAATGAAAAATATTCAGATGCATTCACCCATCTCGTCATATTTTCCACTTTGCCAATTCTCTTAAAAAGAATTTCCACTAAGGGTTAGATGAGGTCCTAACGGGAAAATATGACTAGGATTAATAAGCTTTTAGGTAGATTTCTCACTCTCATGGTACGACTTCCGGAAAATTTCATCATAGTTTTTCCGATCATGGCCCCTAGACCCCAAAACCACCCTCTATTCAAAAGTTTATATATACATATGTGGCTATGTGGGTGGGTATGTATCGCAATTTTGTGGGTGCGCTGCAGGCCGCTACGTTCAACCGATTGGAATAAAATTTGGTACAAAATTTAGTCTTGATGTAAACAAGAACTGATTAGTTTTTGGTGACTTCAGCCCCAATGGGGTTGAAATGGAAAAAATTAATAACAACGTTATTGTGAATGATACCAGTTTGGTTGCAAATGGCTAATATACTACTAATTAACCTCTACAACTTGTGTTTGGAAATTTTTTGATAGGAGTAGTCTAAAAGGGGGTAGAGCCCCTTCGAAATCTACCTCTTCTTAGCCTGCCGCAGGGATTGTTTAATTGAATCGATTTGGCAATGATGCATTTTTTCAATTTCATTAGCCCATTAAAAATCTCCACTAGAAGAATTTAATCCTATTCATGGAAATGCATTCCCTGTTCTTCCACTCTCTTTCAATTAGGGCTTGAGCAATTTTATTTAGTGAATTGTTCTCTTTGCATCTGTTAACTGAATTTCATCCCCTTTGTACACTTGGATATCAGTGAGCACTAAATATGAGAACTGATCTAATCAGATGTCCTTCATTCTGAACATGGATTAGTCGCAGACGTCCTTCCTTCCTCAACTAGCCGCCCGCTCTAATTCAACCACTCGCTTTTATTTCTGGTCACTGATATTTCCTGCTGCGTTTGATATATTTGCCTTTTATAAGGGGATAGAGAGGGAGATCATTTCGCTTTAATAATTAATATTGACAGCGTCATAATAATTCAAAAGCTCCGTTTACAAATATGCCAAAATATTTGAAGCGAAACACCAAACCCTAATAGCAACAATAGACTAATTCACTACCGAAATTTGTCTGCTTTGAGTCAGAAATACGTAGCGTTTTGATTTTCAGTTGCAATTTTAGATGTGAAGTTGCTTATGGTATCTTATCTCTAACTGGGTGACTCACGCCACGATTGAATTAATCGCAGAATTATTGACTGGCATGTTGTAGGAGGGATGTCACTGTCGTCCTATTCTATTTCCACCCTCCTTCCTGTTCATACCCTATCGATGAGGTGCAATTAGCTTTACGGGGGTGAATAAAACCCGGTAATGCAATTATATCCCCGCACATCGGATCCGGGTTAGCATAGGCCGAATAGTCGGTCCTTTTGAGGGTGCGAGGGAATGAATCACCCGGGCTTGGAGCTGTTTGCGCAAGGGCCACCTGCGAGGCTTTGTCTCCTCCTTTGTCGATGACCCACAAATGGGTTCCTTTTGTTTTATCTTAGTAGGTTGGCTGGGGAATGCATCGAAATGCAGACCAACAATCTCTCGTACAAAACCTACGACCTACCTATTGCAACTCATTCGTTAATTACGGGTGATTTATTTCGGTAGCGGCTTTTTAGGGCCGGTTTGTAAACCACCGGCTAAATTTAATTGCAAGTCAACCAAGCATAGAGTCAAAATTGCTTCCCTTTTTTTATATATATTGCTCTAACTTTATGTGGTTGCGCAGTGCACCGATTTTTGAATAAAAAGCTGATAGGTATACAAACTTATATTAAACGGGGGTTAACCAAATCAACACTTAAGGAGTGAAAAATTCAATAATTCATCTTCATTTACGATATGATAAAGTATTCAGGGATCAAATTAAATTTCATGTGAAGAGGCCATTTTTTGTAAAATTGAAAACTTAAATTTAGTATAAATTGAAAATAGTATTTTACAAGGGTTACTATAATAAAATTTGTTAATGTGTTGGCAAAAATCAGCAACCACTAAAGCCGCTCTTTAACTTGGAATAAAAATTATTTTCCATAAATGTTTATCTTTTTAATCCTAGTTAGAGAGTGCCTCTAATAGTACAGTGTTTCCTAACCTTTTCAGTTTCATTACCCTTGTTACCAAGCAAACCATGTGTCTTTACCCCTTGTTTAAAACATATAGGTTAGGAGCCAATGCTATTGTGGTTCCCATTAGGTGTTTGGAAGTGATTTTAGATTTAATTATTAATTCTATAAATCCGAATAGATCCTTTAAAAAATTTTAAATTTGATATTCTGTTTTAGCCTTCACTAGTGGAAAAAATTCAGGTTGATGCATATCACACTTTCTTTTGTCTGTTTAAGATTCATAAGAAAATAAAATTGAATGTATAAACAAATTGAGGGCATATAAATACAAATTTCTATTGACAATTTAGTAGTATGGCTATACACAAAAAAATGTCACTTTTCAATTTTCTTATTTTTATTTATTTATTTATTTATTTATTTAATTTAAATTTAATCCTAAAAGTTTTTTTTTGGGTAAATGGTTAAATTAAATATTTTCTAAAAATATTCTTTCTGCAAGTTATCTTTAGAGTTAAAAACATTCACGCTAACATAAAAAAGTCCACAAGATTTTCCATATAAAGAAATCGTTGTGCGTAAAATATTCATAGAATTTCGAAATTCACTTCCAACCTAATCCCGAATAAAGAAAGAGGTAAGAAAACTAATTTTAAAAATATGCAAGAAGTTGAAAAAAAATAAGAAATTTTCATCAAAAATCAAAGAAAAAAAAAGGGGAGAAAAATTGAATTTTTTAAAATAGTGTCTGCTTCAATTGAGGAATAACAACAGAAAACCAAACATTCATTAAGAAATTCTATTTTTCAACAGAAAATATTCAATTAAAATCATCTTGGGATAAATATTTAAAGTGTTATTTAATCTAGATGAATGTTAGAGCTTAGTCTTAATGATGAAAAACAAAGCAGAAAAAAAACACTGAAAAGGGATTGTTTTTCCTCCGAGAGGGAAGAATTTTCTATCTTATAAATTTATATATAAATCTATTCGTAAATGATTATAAATTATTTTATTAAATTTAAGAGAGGAGCCATCAGGGGTATGGTAAAGTAATGTGGATGGCCACATCAGCATATTTTCTCTTTGTATTGTATTTAAAAATGTCTGAAACGTAAAAAAAAGTAAATTCTGTCTGGAATACGATATCCACGTTAACGCAAAAAAACGAAAAATCGTAAAAAGTTTGTCCATGAACCAAATGTCTGTATTTTCAATGTGGAGAACTGATTAAATCTTAGGGTCTGAACTTGTGATTAAAAAATGCAGAAAATAAATTTTTTTTAAGGTTATTAAAATAAAAAATAAATTAAATTAAAATAAAGAATAAAGGAAAATTGTATTATAGACAAAAGAATTTGCCTCAGAGGTGTTTAAATAAAGTATAAAAAATAAATTCCTAATAGTTTATTATATTTAAGTTTATTACTAGAGCAGCTTTTGAAAAAGTTGTTACTTTTTCCTCCAATTATTATTTATAATACAGTCGACTCTCGATAATTCGAAATCCAAGGGACTACAAGAAATTGAAATTATCGAGAATTCGAATTATCAAGAAGTTTGAACTATCAAGAGGAAAAAAAAATCGAATTATTAAGAGTTTTTATTATATTTTTGAAAATATCTATGAGCTTACATAAATTTTATATATAGCCTCAAGTAAAAAAGTAAAAATAATGAAAATGAAAACGACAAAAAATTGCATACATTACGCGAAAAATGAGGAGTAAAATAGGAAAAATTCCAATTAAAAAGAGGGAAGTGGCCTTGTTCGAATTATAGAATGTTCTCTCCCCCTCTAGTTGCGAAAAAAGATTTCGAGTTATTGAGCATATCAAAATATGGAGCATTTTTTCGATTTACCTAAGTTAATAGCTGAAGGGTCGAATTATCGAAAAATTCGAATTATCGAGGTTCGAATTATCGCGAGTCGACTGTTTATTTCTTTGCAAAGATTAATAATCAAACTCAATTTAGTAGGCTTTAGTACAATCATTATTTCAAAGTATTTGTATTATCTTGAGTCTTCTTATTTCCTACCAGAGCTGTTAACTGAACTAGCCTTCATTGTCTCGGAAATTTAAAAGTTTGTCCCCTGTAAAAATAGATTTTAGAATATATTTTTATATAATTCTTAAATGATGAATCTAAGCTCACTGTGTAAAATTCGGTCAGGTCTAAGAAAGACCCTAACATCTTAACTTTTTAATTTCATTTCGCTATTTTAGAATTATTTTCTATCTGCCCTATATTCTTACATAATTGATTCTTGTGCTTTGGATAATTTAAAATTAAAATTTCAAAACTTTATAGTAAAACCTCGTTTATCCGGCCCTCATTTATCCGGACTTCCGGATTATCCGGATTGGATTTGTAAACATTTTTATTTAATAAATGTTCACATAGATAATAATTTTTAACTCTGATAGCAAGAATGTAATTATAATCTCACTAAAAATTTAACGTATGTATTTTTTTAAACAATTCTATGTAATTTTGATATGAACATATTTTTTTTATCGTAATAAATTCAAATTCGTTTATTTGAGGATTTGTTTTATTTTTATTAGCCATATATCTGGATTTTCGATTATCCGGTTTGCCTTTGGTCCCAGTTACTCCGGATAAACGAGGTTCTACTGTATATGCCTTTCAAATGAAATTCGTATTATTTCAAAATGCATTCTTCCTCTCTATATTCTCTCTTGCTCTTGATCTTGTTTCTCCTTGACCCATGATATTTTTCTTTCCCAAAATTTAGCTTCTCAAATACTAGTCCACTAAATCGTAGAACGTGATTCTTTATGAAACTATATACCTATTTCAATTAAAAGTATCCGGTGAAAAATTATTTAAAGTGCTATTTAATCTAGATTGATGTTCGAGCTTAGTTTTAATGATAAAAAAACCAAGCAAAGAAAAATCACCGAACCATTGTTTTTCCTCCGAAGGGAAAAAGAGAATTATTATTATTATTTTTACTTTTTTTTATTATTATTATTTCTCCTGTTGCCTTGTTAGCTAAATTAAATTATTTCTTTATTCATCATTGATCACCTTACTTTGATTTCCATTTTTTTTTTATGTATTTATCTTTCTTTGATTAAGTGTATAAAAAATGGTTCGTTTGAATAATTCAAATAAAAAAAAAAAAAAAATATATTTAACTCTTAACACTTTCATTTATGATTTGGCTGTTAATGTTCCTTTTTTTTCATTTTTTTTTTAATAATTAAGCTGAAAAAGCCATGGCCATGAAATTTCCGTTCTCGAATATTAATTAATTAAATTTGAAATGAGAGAAGACAATTGGGGCGTCGTGGGCGGGTGGGATCGATCGCAGGGGGGTCGAAGGCGACGACAGCCCCCCAATCTCCACGAGGCACTTCATTTCCAGAACCCCCCGCCTAAGGAGCAAGTAAAGGACCTACTCTTGTTAATTTAATTGCATTCTTTTCAGTTTTTGTCTGAGCGCCAACGAGCGACTTGGTCGCGTAAAGTCGCACCGAATGAGCAATCTCCACCTTAATGAATCCGCACCCCGCGCCCCGTTTCTATTACTAACGTACCATCTCTTTGAGGAAGCGAATTAAACTTGGATGTAGCCAGCCAAGTCAACGAAGCCAACTCCACCTGGCCCAATGGCTCTCAGGAGATTCATTCGAATCTATCAAGACAGAAACATAATTCAATCATGATTTAATAAAATTATAAACAATAAAATCAAAGAAGGTTAACTCTCATTATTGTAAAATTATGCTGACGTTGAAATCAAATACTCAGTATATGGCAATATTTTATTCTTTAAGGAGGTTCTTCAATGTTTATCAAATTTACTATTATTGATCAGACAATTATGGAAAAATAAACATTTTTTTTAGCTTTTCAGGCTTTCTAGCCATAAGCCAATTTACGATACTACTTTTTTTTTTTTAATTTGTCTCTACCCCGGCGTCAGATTTTAGCCGGATGTCTCGGTCGGATTCGAACCCTTACGTACCTGAAGAACATCCTTAATTAAAAACAACCCACAGCCAGAAATCAAAGTTTGGCATTTAGATTAGAGTTCCGAGCCCTTCTGACATGGACTTCAAGTCTCATTTTTCATAAATTAAAATTTTTTGAGAAGTTCGTATAAACTAAAAAAGAACGCAAGTATTATAAAAATTAATTAAGACTCATTTACATTAACATATAAATAAATATAGAGCTTTCTTTTCTATAAAACAGTAGGTAGTCTCTGAATAGTAGAATAGAAACTATATATAAACTATCTCAATATTTCAATATATATTCTGTGTTATGTTTTGAAATTGTTTAATATATTCATTATTTTTTTTTATTTATTGTTGAACTTTTGTTCTGTTTTTAGACTCAAACCATTTATGATATAAATGCAAATTTTAATTTTAATATTTCTATAATAATAAAAAATTGGTTAAAATTGAGAGGTGGGTTTCGCAAAAAATAAATAAAACAAAAATGAGTTTAGAATTCGATATAATTCAGATTTGTCAGCCCATCATCAGGATTTTTTATTATTATATAAAAATGTTTCACCTAGAACCAACACCTATCTCCTTAAAAGTTATTTTTAATATTTCTAATAAGTACCCCCTGATTTTGCCCTTAACTGGAAACGTATAGATATATTATACTTATTCTTAAATTTGTATAGGTTATTCCTAAGCAATATTTGAAAACATTTATATTATTTCTAAAGAAAAATTCTAGCCTTGTAAGCTACATACGCCTGAATATAGGCAATCCATTCGTCACCTCTTTTTTAAAGTTGCGTAGAATTTAGGCTCTATCATAAAGTTCTCGGGTTTTACCGTCGACCCGTTCAAGAGTTTCTTGAAATTTTATCAAACCCCTCTATTTTACTAAACTAAATCTGACACATTAGGCGGATTCTGGCGCCTCTCAGCGACTTGGTTATCGTTCTGCCTTTCGTATAAAACAGTAAATATTATTTTTTTTTTTTTTTTTTTACTTATGGAAAGTGGTGTAGGTTTTAGGTGAAACATGATGTTAGTTAATAGAGTAAAGGTGTGTAGTTTCAGTGAATGAAATAAAACTCCAGCGAGGTTTATACAAACTCAATATATTTTGGATTATTAGTCCATCATCAGGAGTTTACAAGTTAATACTGACAGTAAAAATCCCTTGAGTTTTATTTCATTCACTGTGAAACTACACACCCTTTACTCTATTAACCAGTAAATATTCATTGGGAATGTCCTGAAATCAAATTTAACCATCTGAAATGACTCGATTTTACACTAATTTTGACATCTTCAAAATTACAGCATTTGGCGAGTAAGAATTTCACTTTTGGTATATGTGCTGATCACACTACAGAATGGGATACATTATTTGCATTCTGAAATAATGACATCAAACTAGAAGATATCTGCGATTCGGGGTAAAGGCGACCTAATTATTATTCATTCTTTTGTTCTTCCCTTGAATATGAAACACAAATAATATTAACTCTCTACCTTTGATCATTTACAGAATAGAAAAATAATAAAGACTTATGAATATAAAGGGCAGTAGATCATGTTTGCTCTTATTAATCCAATTAATTTCTCATTTGTATGCATGCATATATTTATGTATGTGTTAGGTTAAGGCCTCTTTGTTGACTGGCTTGTTGCATCTAGATCTTTCTCATGGGTGGATCCTTTGTGCAGTTTTGTAATCTCCCAATTAGTAACTATGGTATGTTGTTTCTTTTAGATCAAATTTAAAAACTCAGAAAATTCTAGAAAGACTTTCAAAATAAGTATGATTAATTTTAATTTCGAAACAACGAAATGCTCTTTTATTTTCATACCAGACGTAAATTCTATTCATTTTAAATTTACTTTTTTGAATGTTTATTTGTCTCCTTCGGGTCAATATTTTATAATTACTTGCATTATGCAATGAGAGCTGTCATTCGATCAGCAGTATTGAATTCGCTTATTCATTTTTAGAAATGTCTAAAACCAGGAGAAAATGATTATGAAAATTATTCATTCGTTATTTATATTTATATTGTCTAAAATTCATAATAGAAAGTTTGTTCTTATACCAAAAATTTTGTATATTTAAAACCAAGATCTGGTAGGCTTTCTAGATTTATAATCTTAAATTTCCGGTTAAATTTTCTAGTTAATAGTGTGGCTTCCTCGGGTCACACACAGGCTGTTATTGTAGTGAACGAAATAAAATCAAGTACCATTTTCTTCTTTATTAATTCATTCTTTGTTTTATAAATAGTTTTCTTAACATTAATTCTAATATTTCTGTCTCTATTTTATTAATCTCCTTCTGTAATTTGAATTCTTTGCTTAAATTAAATTTCCTCTGCTATTGTTATATAAAAATATTTTGGTTCACCCCCTCAGGTAATCTTTTGAAACTTTTAGTTTTGAGAGTGCAGTTCTGGAAACCACTACCAGACATCAACAAGAACCGTGAATACGACATTCAAAAAGAAGTTACAAGTTTAAATTGTGAAAAATCACAAATGCTTTCGCTGACAAATAATAAATAAATAAATAAATAGCCACATAATTCCAATTTGTAGAAAGCGTACCTAGTCTTAAAACTTCCACTTCCAGATTTTTGGTAAAATTTCTTTGAGTTAATAGAATGTTTTAATTGTTAAATGCTCATTTCCGATCTGGGAATGTATAAATGACTATTAAAATTTGAAAAATTAAATACAAGATCGAAATTATTTTGAAAATTATAGTAAAAAAATAAAAATCTTATTCGATTTCAAGAAATAAATTGTAATTAAATAGCAACAACAAAAATCTTCTAACAATGTAAATCTAAATTGTTTAGTCATAATACTTTCTCAAAGAATGATCGTTTGTTGAAATAACACATATTTTAACCTTAAGCCGAATAAACTGTAGCAATTACAATTAATTGAAAAGCTGGTTTATGACTTAATATTTCAGCCCTTTAGTTGCTTTCGACTATAGAAATGTCATCCGATTATTTATGATCGATATCAGGTGCTGATGTTCTTCAACTAACTTGATTTATTCAAGATGGCCCTAAGTTGCAGTCATGGCCTGGGTGATAATATTCGAGATTCCATAAGAGAAATGGGACAATTTATGCTAATAGCTCGTGATTATTAAAACTAGTAAATTTGGCTGCGGTGTCATAAGCCGCTTTTCCCCATAGACATATTGTTCTCATTCGTTTTATGGCAGTTGTGAACGGGTGAACGCCTTCAAGCACAGGGTCACCCACCCACGAAGTCACAGTCAACAAAAAAGTATTTTCTGTTAAAGCGACAATGAAATGCACCCGGCAAGGAATTGAATGAGGAGTGAAGGTGAAGAATACCCCAAAATAAGATTGAGTTACAAAGCTATACGAAAAATAGAGAGAGGGTAAACTCTTTTTATGTTTTTATTTTATATTTTAACTCTAGGAAAAATGAGACGTTAAGCCTTATATTTCTCTCAAGCCATACAGAAAGAAAGATTATGTAAATGAGTACCGCACCACATTTTAAATGTTCATTAAACAAATATCATTTTTAAAGTCCGAAATTTATTTCATGAGGGGGAAGCGGGTGTAAATGATTTAATGTTCTTTTTTTTTACTTTTTCACCTTAGAAAGAAGATATAAACCATGTTTACTCTAAAATACACGTTATACTTTTTCTAACTGTTTAATCTATCTTGATTATGGATATTTATGCGGGGTTCCCTTCAAATTATAAATATAAACGAAAGAAAATAGGATACGACACACGAGCAAAAGATGAGATTAACCATAAAGAGAAACAAAGAGGTCCTATGCTTGATGAAAATAAACAGACACATATATTTACAGTGGGTGGCCAAAATATTATACTCATTTGAAAGCCAAATTATTATACTCATTTGAAAAATTATATTCTTTCATACGTTTTTAAAGGTTTTGCTTACTATTAAACTCATAATATCGTTTCAATTGTTATCTTTATAGGCTTATTAACATAGAACAATTCAAATTCAATAATACAAATACAATTTCAATATTTAGTGAATCCTCCCTTTCGAGCAATCACATTTTGTATGCGTTGCGGCATATGCTGGGAATGCATTTTTTGGCTATTTCTTGAAGTGCGGGTGTATTGTGCCATACTTTAATAATATATTCTATCAAGTCCCTTTTGTTAGTAATTATTTTATCTTTGCAAATTTCTTTTTTTAAGGCCGCCCATACATTTTTGATCGGGTTGAGGTCTGGTGAATAACCAAGCCAGTCCAAAGGGTTATTACACTAGATTATAATTAGATTTTTTGAAAAGTTTGAATAAAATAAATTTACTTGATAAAAATCATTTGAGTATAACAATTTGGCCACCTACTGTATATCGAATAAAAATAATGTTCTTTTTTAGTCTGGCGCACAATTTTGAAGGGTTTAAGAGTAAGCTCTCAAACACCGCTGCCTTGGCTCTATCTATAGAACAAAGGCTAGTCAGTTCCAATACCCTCTCGTTCGAGCTAACGGGATCCAGAGGAAAGGTGAACAACACGTCTGGAGTCAGCCAGAATGCAGAAGCTCCGCAAGAGAATCAAGTTTGACCCTCAAGCGTCTAAAGGGGCTTAACTCCTAATTTGTTTATGGTTTTTTCCCCTAGACTGGTAGCCGAACAAGGCTGAAGGGTTCCCACCCTTTCCCTATTAGTCGCCTCTTACGACAAGCAGTGAGTACTGCGGGTCTATTCTACGCCCAACCCGAAGGACTCTAACAAATATAAATATATATATAATTTATTTGTTTGAGACTATAATTTCGAAGGCTTGGCCTTCATCATGAGTCTTTTTAATTAGAAATATTTAATCTATTATCTTTAAAAGTCTCAATCTCCGTAAATAATGGTCTGAGAGCCTTAAAACAATCGAATTTATAAGATTTAAAAAAAACCTCATTACCAATTGATTATTGAAAATTTGTTGTTATAGCAAGCTAGCTACTCTAACACACTTGTGTGTGGGCAAGTTAATGTTAAAGTCATGAGATGGCCACATCCCATTTATTTTAGTTCCATTTATCACTTGAAATAAATTTATTTTTTTTCTAATTAAAGTTATTTGTAACATTTGTTCTCTTTCGCTTCTAATAAATAAATAAACAGCCATGTTTTCAGAATAATAAAAAGCAAAATATCAAACTTCACTAGCTTGAAAAAAGCATGAATGTTGTTAAACATGTTTTGAATTCACTTGAGGGTTGAAAGTTTTTTTCTTGAATTCTTTACAACTGATTATATATATATAGAAAGTAGAACTTTTTTAAAGCGATCTTAACAACTTTTCTGGAAGCATAGCAGCTAAAAAATAAAATTCAATCAAATCTAAACAAATATTTAATCTTTATCGTATTTGATTATTTCATTCAAAACCAAAACGAATCTTGTTTTCTCTTGTTTTTGTTATTCAAGTGAAAAATAAATTAAAATGTCAAATTAAAATTGTAATATTCTGAAGTCAATTTATTTAATCTTAAAATATCTATTGTTATATCATATTAAGAAAAAATTAAATGTCAACGTAATGTCATAAATCTTGAAAGCTAAGAAATATGTGGCGTACTTCGTTCTTTCTTCATTTTGTAAATACCTTCTGATGTTGACTTATTATACTCTTACCAATCCGAATCATTTTGCTTGAATCTTCTGGAGCTTAATTTAAAGGGGCAGGTCCTGTAGTTTAACCCTTAAGGGTCCACTGAAGTTGCTACATTAATATCTTGCAGTCAGGGCAAAAGGGGTTAAAGTAAAGAAAATTTTTGAAAATTTTTTTAGAAACTTTTTAAAATTTAAATTATAAAATACTAGGTAGGTTTCACATAAATAGGAGTTCACAAAAGATGTGTCCTTTGAGAACTCCTGAAGATAGGCTTATACCCCGAAATATATATATATATATATATATAGCAGGGATGGCCACTAACCTTAACTTTGGTAGCCGCAAATTTATAAAACTGTTTCAAAGCGAGCCAGATTGCTTGGAAATAAATTAATGGTTTAATAAAAAAAGACACATTTTTTCATTTTATAAAATATAAATGAAGTAACATATATTTTTGCTCTACTTACTTATAACATTACAAATTTCAAATTAATTTAATTTTTGTATGATTATTTTTTTAATTTAATTATTATACAGGGTGGGGCATAAAAATCTACCACATTTTGAAGAGATATAAAAAATGAAAAAAATTAACTAGAAAAAACTAAATATATTTTTGAAAATAAAATAAATGAATTTCACCGAATCAGACAAAAAAAGGGGGGGGGGAGGATTCAAAAAAAATTCTATCCTTTTTGACCAAACTGAACCAAATTTCGTATACATATTCTGTATCCACAGAAGACTAGAAATGCAAAAAACAACCAAATTTTGTATAGTTAGTTTGGTCGAAAGTGTTAGAATTTTAATTTTTGACCCTCCCCCCATTTTGGGTGGTTAGTTTTTGAATTTCTAGCCCTCTGGGAGTCCACAGAGTATGTATACAAAATTTGGTTGATTTTGGTCGAAAGGGCTAGAATTTTTGACCCTCACCCTATTTTGGGTGGTTAGTTTTTGCATTTCTAGCCTTCTTGGGGCCCACAGAATATGTATACAAAATTTGGTTGAGTTTGGTCGAAAGGGCTAGAATTTTCATTTTTGACTCCCCGCCCCTCTTTGCCTGATAATGTTTAAAATACATTTAAAAAAATTATTTTATGTTCTTTTCAAAAATATATTCAGTTTTTTTCTAGTTAAATTTTTTCATTTTTTATGCCTCTTCAAAAGATGGTAGATCTTTATGCCCCACCCTGTACTTTTTAAAATCAGTATTATTCAAGAGCCGCACGAGATTGACTGAAGAGCCGCATGCGGCTCGCGAGCCACGTTGTGTCCACCTCTGATATATAGAGTCGTGCTAAACAAGCATCTGATCTACCTGATAACCTACCTAGTATTTTAAATTTTAAAAAGTTTCTAAAAAAAAATTCTTTACTTTATTTAAAATGTTTCACCAAGAACCCACACCATTCTCCCTTAACACAAAAGGGGTTAAGTCAGGTGAAGCTATGTTTTCTGTACAAGATAAATAAGAAAAAGCTTAGTTTCGGAAAGTCAGCATTTATTAACAATTCACTACTTTCTTTGAAAATATGCGGTTGTTTATTTATCATGTTATTTTTGAGATAGTAAAAAATAATTTATTCAAAAAAATTCAAGATGAAATAATTCTATTCTATCAAAAAAAATGAAAGATAACTCCTTTTTATTTAGTGAAATAACAATCGAAGTAAATGTTTCTGATTTAAACCGTCTGTATCATTAGAAAGAGCGAATTTTTGGTCCAAAAAGCATCAAAACCTCAAAATGACAAAAAATTGACCTCACCCCTATTGTCCTGACTGAAAAGAATTTTCCATAAATAAGAGTCGAGGATTTTTAAATCCAAAGAAAAATTAATACTATTATTTTTCTACGTAACTACTCATTTTCAGAATTATTAATTAGATGAAGAGTATTGACTCATACTAACACAGTGAAAAATTATTCTTTGGGGTAGTTTCTGTCGCTCAATATATTTGATAAGGTGACTTTAATTTACGAGAGCGATGAAAATTTACTGACTTGAATCGGTCTATTTGATTTTTATACGATCGCATATATATTTAGGTTTTTTAATCAGTTTTAGACAAATTTTTTGAATAGTTCTTTTTAATAAATAATTATTTTGATAAATAAATAATTAGGTTAATAATTTCCATTTAGAAATTTAAAATTCTTTTAGTTTGCGGAACCAAACTCATATACATTTTAGAGACTCTGCTCAGGCGCAGTGGCAATTTGGTCGATCTTAGATAAATTAAAACATATCCTATGAGCATTCAAAATATTTATGGAAATAGTTAGCAAAAAGTGCCTATTATAATTTAAAAATGTTTCACTATAAGCCCACACCACGTTCCCTAAGTTTGATTATTTATTAGTTCTTTATATAAAGTTTTTATTACAATTATATTTTAGGAAGATTATAACCGCGACTGTAACAAGAACATAAAGTAAAGTAAATTTAAAAAATTTTAAAATATAGAATTAGTAATCTAGGTAGGTTTCACAAAAATAAAAAACAAGAAAATTTCTTTCTGAACTCCTGAATATGGTCTCCGAAATATATATAGTCATGCTAAAAAGAATCTTGTCTTTTATTTTTGTGAATCCTACCTAGAATTTTATATTTTTAAATTTTTTAAATTTTCTTTACTTTATTTAAATATGATTCACCAATAAATAACCTACACCATTCTCCCTTAAAAAAAAAAAAAAAACACCAAAGATTTTAATAGATATGTTTATATTGCATGTAGGAGTATTTGGAGGTGATTGTCTCAGGGGTCTGAAAGGGCCCGGAAAGCAAACTAGTGCTTGTGTTCAACTCCTGAGGGAGCAGGACCCTCCTACATGGAATATAAACATATCTATTAAAATCTTTGATTCGACCTAAATTCATTTTCGTTAATAAATTGATTTTGAGAAACAAATTCGATCTTTCTTTCTCAAATATATACTCATTTATTTTCACAAAAAACATCAAAAAGTAATCAGTTCTGGAACTTATTAGACACAATAATTTACCTCTATTAAAAATCAAAGCACTCGGGCTAAAAATATTTAAAAAAATTTTATTTTCCAAGTTTATTATAATTCGAGGTTTATTTATATGTGTGTTATTTTCTTTGTCCCAATAAATAAAAGGTACTTTTCCGGCAATTTTTTTTTTTGACTTTCCTGAAAGAATTACATTCATTACTATTAATTGCTCCGACACTTTCCAAACCCTCCAGGCTAACATGCATTTTTCTGAGTTTTTCGTTGATCCTTTGAGCACCTCAAATCGTCGCAAGTTAAACTTTAAACTTTTCGAATTAAAGGGTGAATACATTAGCGCATGGTGTGGGTAATCGGATGCACGTTAATCTCGCAACGGCGTTGTAACCTGGTTAACGTTCGCCACTTTAGAGGTCCCGCGTGCGCTCTGCCCGTCCGCGTCCCATAATACCCCGCGTCCCACAATCCCCCGCGTCCTTCAAATTCCCTGCCCATTCTGCTCACAAGGCCCTCGCTTAACAACCCCACAACCTCCTGCTTTTCGCAATCGTTTCAATGCGCCGATTTTATTATTTCATGTTTGTAATACAACAACACTTACTTCCGAGAGGGAATTCACTTTTAAAATGTAATTACTGTCTGGCAATTTAATTATTTTTATTGAAGATAATTATATTATTATCATCAAATAATTCTTTGTAAATAAAAATAAACGATAATGATTATACCTACTCAGAATAAAGTAATAATTTAAATGAAAAATTAAATATAAGTATAAAATTGTTCAATTTTGAAAAAAAGTCAGTGCTTTCACAGTTTCTTTCTTGTAAATTTCAAATATTGAAGAATTAGTGGTTATTTTTTTTAGATATACCTAAATTTATAAATATATTTAATATTACTATTATTTATTTTTTAATTGTCAATCGATTATTAACTTTTAAATAATTATATTTTATTTCATTAATTCTGAAAAAATATTAAATTTTCGACAATTAATAATTAGTAAATTTAAACAATAATTATTTTGACTAGGCGATGGCTAAGGCTTCTGAAAATAAAACTTGAAACTAGAAGTTTACTCTACACTACTTAAGGTAGAATATTATCCTTACTAAAAAAAATTGGTTCTAAAATACATAATTTAAAAGAATTTATGAAATATTAATATGAAATAAATGATTTCTAAAATAATTAAATAATAGAATGTGACAATCTCATGACATTGTCATACACCTGCCACCCCCCCCCCCATCACAATTATTTTAGAAAGATAATTTTTGCATTAATATTTTCTCAAAGTTCTTAAAGGTTAACTAACAAAAATCTTAGCAAAATTCGGTCCAAATCGAACAAAAGGCTAAAAATTTTAAACTCCATAATTGGTGATCCGATTTCAACTAAAATCTAATCAGCTCTTAATTGAAATACAAAATATATGAATATAATGTTTCTTTTTTATAATTCATTGATTATTTATTGTGGTAGAATGAAATGTAACAAACCCATTAACTCACTCACAAACGTGCTAACAGACATTTTAACAAAATCGTTAATATTTCTAAAAAAAAAAAATTTTGATGTTCAGTATTTACATAAGATTTTATTGTAGAGTAAAACGGGTCGTGAATTCGCTCAATTTTTTTTTTATCAAAATAGTTTTAGCCGTTGAGATATTTCGAAAATAAGAAGCGAAAAAATCACTTTTTTCATGCACGATTACAATACTTCATCTAGTAATCCAAAAGCTGATTATTATTTTGAGAAATTTTAATAATTAAAAAAATTACTCTTTCTTAAAATAAAACTAATAGAAAAGCTAAATGAAATATAACTGTAAAATAATATATGTACTTTACGGTAGACCCTAAGTTTAACGCAGCCTTCAAAAAGAGGGACGAATTGATTGCCTATATTCAGGCGTTTGGTGCGTACAAGGCTAGAATTATTCTTTAGGAATAATCTAAATGTTTTCAAATATTGTTTAGGAATAACTTATTCAAATTCAAGTACTATAATCATTTTTATTATTTTAACCTAAAATTCAGATAGGCACATACAAAATTTTGAAGAAATTGAAGAAAAAAACATTTATAACAAATCTAAAATCTTAAAAAGTCAATGGCAATAGCATGAAGACTGGTTCTCATCCGATAACCGGAGTTAAATATCATTTGGCAGATCCAGTGTTTCGGTGAGCGAGAGCCTGACATTATCAACATTATTTTCTTTTCGATTTGAATAATTTTAACGAAATTTATCTGTCGAATTTTTTCTGTCGGTCTCTGCGAATCACTCACTCCCCGTCTCGATTAAGCCCGAGGCCTACCATAATAAGTTTCATATATAAAATTAGATAGATGTGATGGGAGGTCCGATGCTCCATGTCGTGGTTTATCCACACTGCATCTACGTATCTGACTCATGTATAAAATTATAAATAGTATGGTATTGTTTTTAGTATTTCTATTTCATTTATCATAACTAATATGTCAAATTTCATAACAAATGATTTATGTATATTGCTAACATTTTCCTTTCTTTTTCAGACTTGCTACGAGATGGAGCGCTACCTGAAGGATGAGCCTAAGCCAAATAAATGTTGCCAATCAGGCACTGCTGAACTAACAAGCCCTGCCTGGAATCTCACGTTGGATGCACTATCCTTTAACACGGAGGCCGAATGGGAGTATTCGCTCATTGTGCATGAAGAGGAGGACGAAGAACCAACTCCAGCTCCGGCTCGACCTTCTCGCACGCTCACCCTTACTCCGCCATCAAGTCCGGAGAGTGGCCAACATAGCAGTTCCAGCCGCTCTTCTGTAGCAAGTCAGGCCTCCTTAAGCAGTCAAGGGGACGGCCTTCTTCGGGTGGCTCCCTCGTCTTCAGCTGCTGTAGCACCCGTTTCGACTGCCTCTACGGGGATTACTTCCCCCCGAGCAGCCACTACTCCTCGAAATGCTGGTCTCCGGCTCGCAGCTACCGCCACAGCAGGCGTGCTGGCTGCAACCCCCGCTGCATCACCACCCCCGGCTGCAGTTACCCCTGTCGCTAGGCACTCCAGTCACACCAGGCACGACCACTCGCCGGACTCCAAACGGAGAACACACAAATGCCAATATACCGGCTGCAAAAAAGTCTACACCAAGAGCTCACACCTCAAATCACACCAACGCACCCATACAGGTGAGTCCAGATGACAGTCACTTTTACCTCAGATTTCATTATTTCGCAGACAGAAAATCAAACAACAATTAATAAATACAGTGAAACCCCTCAAATCCGAACTAATTGGGGTTGTAGCCTTTTTTCAATTTGTTCGGATTAGCCGAAGGTTGGTGGTTTGGATAGAAAATGTTTCTCTTTCTATCCTTGAGAAGCTGAAGAAAGTTACAATTAAAGACGTTATTTACTGGGTTGCAGAATCGTGGCAAAATACAAGAGTGAACTTACTTCGGAGATCTTGGAAGAAGCTTTGGCCTAGCCTCGAGTTCGAGAAAACACCTACCCATACTTAAATTTGAAAAAAAAAATTTGAGGGGTTTCACTGTAATCAAAATATACTCCTCAAAATGAACTTGTTAACTTCAATTCAAACAAGACTCAATGTTGTCTAATTTCTAGGCGCGAAAATAGAGATTTCCCTGATATTCACTTCGATTCGAATACCCTGAAAATGTGTGACAGCCTATCCATGTTGGGCGTCTCTGTCGCATCTGACCTGTCTTGGAATGAACACATCTCCTCTGTGGCGAAATCTGCAGCAAGGAAGATTGGCTTCTTATTCAGGTCCAAGCGATTTTACAAACCCCCACAACTTCTCACCAAATCCGCCCCTGTCTCGAATACGGCTCTCATCTGTGGAGAGGAGCCTCAAAATATTCTCTTGCTACCCTTGATGCAATTCAGAAACGAGCCGTCAGGCTAATTGACGATTCTACCCTCACCGACTCCCTCGACTCGCTGGCTCATCGAAGAGATGTCTCCGCCCTTTCCCTTTTCTATAGATACTATCACGGCAGGTGCTCTGATGAGATAAAATCAATAATTCCCCCCAAAGCATGCTTTGCACGCAGCACACGTTTTGCCGACTCCCAACACTCTTTCGCGGTCAAATTAGAAAAGTGCCGGACCACTTCATTCGCGAATTCATATATCCCCATGACTTCAAGGAACTGGAACTCTCTCCCAGCCTCTATCTTTCCCAGCACCTATGATCTTCAAACCTTCAAAACCAGGGTGCATAGACACCTACGTCTACACCCTCTCACTTAAACAACTTTCCCTTCTCTTCGGTAATGCAAGGGTCTTTCGAGATCCATAGGGGCTACATCTTTACTGGTGCACCCCTTCTTGCATTCGATTGCATTAAAAAAAAAAAAAAAAAAAAAAAAAAAACTAAAGATAAAAGATTTTTGTGAATATCTATGGTTGTTGTGGGTCTATTTTAAAAAAATGAGTAAACATTTTATTCAGTATCGCTTATTCTAAGATATTGAATAAAAATAAAATGGGAGATATAAAATTTAAAAAAGAATATTGAAAGAAAGAAAGTGGAAGCACCTGGACCAAAATCGATAGACTTTTTTCTCGAAGAAACGATGAACAGCATTTAGAACAACTTTTTCATCTCGTATTGTCTTTATTTTTTCGTATTTGCCGTAGACAATTTTTAAAATTTTATTTTTCATAGTGAGTTTAAAAAGTAAAGTCCTTTTTAAAATAGTCCTATAATAACCTGAAATAATTGCAAAAAAAAGCAAAAATTCTTTGTTCCCTAGAAAATTTTGAGAGTGTGTTACTTAAAGAAAATTAATAGGATCATCAATGAGTATTTGTTCTTTGCTCATTTAACTCTTTAACTTTTCTATGGATGTCAAAATTGTGAAATTTATTGGTCTTTAAAACAGTAACATAAATGAGAAGATTAAACGTAATTTGTTATCAATTCAAAGTTACTTCTTTATTCAGCCTAGGGGACGATATTCTAATTAATTTGATAATTGCAAACCTTTCCTTTGTTAAAATTACAAAATTAAATATAATATCGCATTTAGAGTTGTCCCTGATCAAAGAGATTTGTATATTATCGAATATTGGTCAAATTTTGTTTCATCTCATGAAACAATAAGTTTCGTTAATAAATTATAATTTAATATAAAAATTCCCATAACATTATAAATTATAGTATTTAAGGTCATACAAAATTATAAAAATTATATTATATTATATGAACTTATTTGAACACTGTAAATGAAAGTCGAAATACGGAGAAAAAAATTAAAAGAATTTAAATAACTTAGCCATTTTTATTTTATAAAAAATTGCATACAAATTTTATTTATTTATTTATTTATCAATAAACTTCGTTTACTGTATTTAGATACATTAAGTTCAAAATTAATGTATTAAGCGTTCTTTGTTACCTAATTGATGTAATTGAAATGAATGAAGCGATTAACTGATGAAGTGATAAAACACTTTGCAAATATATCATTAAAAAAATTATTTAATTAGCTTAGATAATTGAATAATTTAATGGCTATTTAATTCTCCTAGAATGTATCTAAGCCACCATTCACAATGTTCGCCCTTCCGGTAAAAAAAAATAAATAAAAACAAATATCGTGCAGCCTATCTTCCATCTTAAACGAACGCCTAATAGAAATAATTATCTTCTAATTAATATCAATTAAATCATGTCTAACTGGCAACCATACTAGTTATCTTTCGAAATACGAAGTATTTCTCTTAATTTAATGGATAATTTTGTTAACTAGTAATAGTAGTAATAATTTTAATATATTTAAAATTTTGAATTGCAAAAATTGTCTACGGTGGTGAGACTAAGGGGTTAATTTCTCCCAATAGCTTTAAATATACTAAAACTATGTATCTTCTAAAAATAAATTACTTGTTCAGGTTAGTTAAAAATAGTACATCCACTTTATATATAATTTAGGACATCATTTTATAATAGTTCCTACTCCCCTTAAATTCAAATGGAGGTTGTTTCAGGAATCTGTAGAGTTAATTACTCTAGAGCAGCGTTTTTCAACCTTTTTTGGCCCGCGACCCGCTAAAATTTGTGAAAAAATTTCGCGGACCGGTTTTTTTTTAACAAAAATTTTTTACTAGTTATTAAAGAACTACTACATAAGTTAATTGAAACATTTTTATTAATCACTTATTTACAATAAAATATAAAGATAAGTAATTATTGTAATTATTATATATAAGTCTTTGCAGTGACGTAGCCAGACAATTTTCATGGGGGGGTCGATCCTTCAAACAAAATATTTAGTGGAAATTATTTTTTATTAAAACAAATAGGTACTTCAAGAAATTAAAAAAGAACATAATTCTTGATTAAACATATGAAATATATTTAATTTTGGTTAGTTTGCCATAAGAAACGAGGGGTCTGACCCCCCCCCCCCTCCCCCCTCCTCGTGGTTACGCCCCTGAGTCTTTGACGAAAATCACAGAAAATCATTTTAAAAAATCACATAATCATTGCAAATAATTTAAAATTAATTTAAAATAATTTTATTTCGTAATTTTATAAATTAAATTTTTATTTATAAAAAGAATTTAGTTTTTAAGGCCTTAAATTCTTTGATATTAGTAGAATATTTTTATATTGCATGTCAGAGGTGTTTTGTCCTGAAGGTCGAACATGCCCGGACAGTGTGTTAGTACCTGGGTTCAACTCCTAGGGGGACAATCCCTCTGTTAATGCAATATAAAAATATTCTACCAATATCAAAGAATTTAAGACCTTAAAAACTAAATTCTTTTTTTAAATAATTAGGTTGTTACCACGAGTTGTATTTTTGAAAAATTCTATCTTATTTTCAAAAAGGGATAATTATTTTCTGCTTTAATTAAATTAAATAATGCTCTATTCATCGAAAACTTTTTTTGGGTTAGCATAATTTGAATGGTAGTGAAAATGTTGCTACACTTTAATATATTGCATGTCAGAGATGTTTTGTCCTGAGGGTCGAACTAACATGCCCGGACATTGTTCAACCTGGGTTCAACTCCTAGGGGGACAATCCCTCTGATAATGCAATATAAAAATATTCTACTAATATCTAAGAATTTAAAAACTAAATTCTTTTTATAAAATTTTATTATTATTATTATTGAAGATTTGAGCATCTTATTTTTGAAAAGAGTTGGAATGTTTTTCAAAAATGAGCTCGGGTTCAGATTAACAAATCAATTTTAAACGAGAAAGAATTTAATTTTTAGGACTGATTCTAAGATTTTAATAAAAATATTATTAAATTGCTATATCAGAGGGGATTCATCCCCCCAGAAGTCGAACCTGAGAACTAACATGCTTTCCGGGCAGTCAGTTCACACTCTCGAGACAAAAAACTCTCTCTGAATCGCAATATTTGATATAAGCATAGAAATTTTTCACTCCATTAATATATAACGGAAATTAAAAAATTTAGCTTAAAATGAAAAAAAGTTTTTCATACAAGTCCTCCTATTTTAATATAAAAGTAAAGATTTGAGCATCTTATTTTTGAAAAGAGTTGGAATGTTTTTCAAAAATGAGCTCGGGTTCAGATCAATTTTAAACGAGAAAGAATTTAATTTTTAGGACAGATTCTAAGATTTTAATAGAAATATTGTTAAATTGCGATATCAGAGGGGATTCATCCCCCCAGGATTATAATATATATATTGATCTAGATTAATTTGTAACAACGCTTAGAGAAATTTCTCTAAAAAAATTACCTTCTTGCCTAGAATCGAACCGACGAACTCTTGAACTATGGTCATCTGCTCTAACCACTGGACCAATGACACATTAGTATTTATATCTTGATTTCTTTTACTAAAACTATATATTTTTGATTTAGACTTTGTGTCTAGATAATATTGTATTCATTTGAACTCGAATGAAAATGAAAAAACACCAATAGATTTTAAATTAAGAAATATTAAATATATATTAATTAACGAGGCAAATTTGAAATATAATTCTCAACTCGGATTTTAAGCTCCAATCGATTTTCATTAACCAGGAAATTTGAAATATATATATTCGAATTTTGAAATGAAAGACTCCAATTCATTTTAAATTAAGAAACATTAAATATATTGATAATTGTTCCTCCCCCCCCCCCCCTCGCCACTCAAAAATTAAAGATGCGAAACTTTTAAGAGACGATGTATTTTCTGTAGTTTACGGGTATATATTTGGAGTGTGGTTTTTTAAGAGGAATATTTTTTTGGATCGAGACGCTGCCCGCCAGGGCACCAGCCCGGAGGGCCGAGCTTCGAGGGCGTGCCGAAGGCACGCACGAAAAGCTCGTTATTAATATTAATATTATTTTGTGTAAGAAAATTTTTTAACGCCGACCGGTGAAAATCTCCGCGGAGGTTGCGAAACGCTGCACTAGAGAACTTTTCCATCCAAAAGAAACGCCTGTTTTTATAATTCAATCCTTACTTGCAAACAGCCGGTTTAAATAATATAAAATAACCGAAATATTTGTATCTATGTGTGTAATCGAATAGCGCTTTCTTCATGCAAATATATCCTTCGTTGAATATGCTGGGGACTGGGGATTGTAATTTAATACCTGGCCTCTGTATATGATCTGTCTGGAACCATTTGGCCAAAGCTTCTGGAGCTATTGTGTTGCCATCAGGCTAGAATTAGAGAATGTCTTTACATTTACATAAGCCTTGTTTTGCACTTGCTGTCGAGGACCGGCCGTCGGCCTTTACGCTCCTACGCCCCTTAGCACCCCCGTTATTTATCGCCTTGATGCGGACTACACCACCCCGTACTAATTACAAGTTGGGCATAGCAGTTTTGTTTTTGCCTCGCAACTAGACAATTTCACTCTTTTCCATTCCCTTTTTCTTAAAAGTTCGCTCTTACTTCGCTCTTGCATTTCAATACCAACTAGAATTATTCAATTAACAGGAATTCTAAGGATAAATTTTCTTTAATTTATTTTTGTTTATTAAGTTGAGAATAAACTCCCTTTTTCAATTAATAGATGTTGAAAATAAAAAACCCTTTTCTCCTGGTTTTTCTTTAAAAAAAGAAATTGAGGCCTATGAATGGATTAAAGGAAATGTTCTTTATAATAATGATACAAAAAATTTAAAGCAATTTGAACCGCGAAAGTTAAATAATGTAAACAATAATTTCTTATGATAATTTTACATTTAGAAAATTATTTTATTATTTTTTTGAAAATGAAAAAAATGAATTGAGCACTCGATAGGATTTGAACCTGTGTCTCTCTCCTATAGCCTTTACCAACTAGGCCACGGGTGATCCTGCCAGGTAAGTACTTTAGATCGAATGTCATTTTTTTTTCTTTTCGTGGTTTTTTCTATCTAAGTATAGTTACTTTTGTTTTAGATAAATAAATTGTTTTTAAAAGTTAGTTTTAATTTTTTCTTAAAGCAATTTGAAGCTCTCCGGCTATAGGAGAGAGACACAGGTTGGAATCCTGTAGGGTGCTCAATTCAATTTTTCTTTTTCAAAAAAATAATAAAATAATTTTCTAAATGTAGAATTGACATAAGAAATTATTGATTACATTATTTAACTTTCGTTGTTCAAATTGCTTTAAGAAAATATTAAAACCGAGGGCTGAACCGCGATTGGAATTAGGTGTACACCGCCATTGGAATTATTTGGAATTACTTTGGAATTCATTAAATAATCTATTGTCATCTATTGTCTTCTACTTGGAAATGAAAGTGGAAGTAGGTGTACACAATTTTAGGTCGCGGTTCACCCCTCGATTAAAACTAACGTTAAAAAAAAGTTATTTTGTCTAAATACAAAAAATTTATTTAGTAATGGATTTGAGCAAGTTTATTTACCTTGAGTATTTACTAATGGAATAAATGCCAGTCATGGTAATTTTGATTTGAATATAATATTTTTGATATTTTCAATTTGACAACAAAAACATCCATTCGAATTCATTTATTTCTTAAATGTTTTCGTCATTTTAAACATTTGTTTTTGCTAAAATGTTTACCCAATTTCGTTTCAATTTTATAGATGTTTTCATAGGGTGCGGCTCTTGAATCACCTTTGATCAATCGCGCGCATAATGTTTGAGCAGACAATAGCCAGGTTTTCTGTTTGATTCGCTATCGTTTATCCTGTCTCTCATCGGTCGTCGATTCTCCCATCTTGGTCCCCTTCTTATTCTGTTTGATAGAGGATTACTGATCTGCACCAGCTATCAGTCTGTTCCGTAGCCTTCGGCGTCCCCTGTTCAATTGCTTCTTTACCGCCTCATCGAATTTCAGACAGCTGTGGTCCAAAGACGGAAATATAACAATAAGGCAATCTAAACGACTGCAAGCAATTTTATATAACAAACCCTATTTCATTTTTTTTATCCTAAAATTCCTTTGGGTATTTATCTTGATATTCTATTATCACGCCTTACGATGTACGTCAAATAACACAAAAACAAATACAGAAAATCCACTCATAGTTTTCTCTTGAACCCTTTTCAAATATATTTACCGAATGACAGAAGAACAAACTCGGTAAAACCCGTGTTGTAGAACTCGTTCATTTCACGAATACTTGACGACGCACGTTGTTTGCACTCATCCCATCAACCCTTTACTCCGCTACGCTCTCAACACAATTAGCGACGGAATGTTAATGAATGCTCCACAATATAAATCCCAGATTAAACTCTCTTGGAGTTTGCAGGATGGCAAGAAAAACGTTTAATTCGAATTCACCGAAGTGAAGGTTTAGTTGGAAAGCAGTACTACTTTTACCACACATAACATACCTGTTTAACGATAAAACTTTCAAATTACCTATTATTTATAAAGATTATTCACTTATAACAATTTTTAATTAATTTAAAAATATATTGAGCATCGCTAAAATTAATCCATATAAACAGTAATTGAAAATCGAATCATTCGCAGGAATTACTAATTTATGTTGAACCCAAAAATATTAAAATAAGGTGGTAATCAAGTGTTACAACTTCACGATTTATTGATAGAACCGGTCCCTGGGGAAACCATCAAAATTACAAACAACATAATCAGTCAGTTTGATGCGTACAAAGCTTACTTGATGTATTGTTAATCGTTCTATTGTTTGTATTTATATTTATATGTTTGTTGATGTTATTGAAAATAAATGTTTTTAAATGAGATTACGAGTTCTTAATTAAAATGATCGTAATATTGGCGCCCGAACAATGTGAAAATGATAAGAAAACCTAGTAGACCACTAGCGAAGAGGAATAAGAAAAATGATTTTGCGAATATGGAAATAACGAGGGAGGAGATATCGAAGATCAAGGATCATATAAAAAAAGGTGAGCATAGAGTAATGGATTTGGAAGAGGAGGTGAATAAATTAAAAAATGAATTCGAAAAAATAATAAAAAAATTAAAAGATGATTTGGAAGAGGAAAAAAACAAGAGGATAGAGTTGGAAGAAATAATAAAAAGGAAGGAAAATTCGGAAAAGGGAAGTGATTTCGAGATTAATAGGAATATTCAATTAGCAGACGTGGGAAAATTCCTTCCGGTGTTTAGAGCTCTCCCAGAGGAAGATCCGAAGTTATTTTTAAAAAAGGTCGAGAATACTCTATTAAAATATAAAGTACCGGAAGATGTTTGGCTCGTGGTGGTTTCGGATCAGTTGTTAGATAAGGCCAAGACATGGTGGCGGGTGGTCAATCAATTTCCAGCGTTGGATTGGAAAGATTTTAAAATGAAATTTCTCCGAGAATACGATAGTTTAATCGTAGTCTCAAAGTTAAAGGTTATGTTTTATGAGGAGAAACAGAGAAAAGACGAACCTATAAGGTTATTTATTGAGAATAAGATGGCTTTATATAAGAGAGTTTTTCCGGACGAAGATGCTGGTTCAATCCTTCAAGTTTTAGTGGAGATGATTACTCCACGTATTAGATCGTCCATTAGGGGAATGAAATTCACTGATATTGAAGGGTTTATGCAGACGGTAGAAGGAATAGAAAGGGATTTAAAGGATGTGGATAAAGAAGAGAAGTCGAGTCCCACTCAGGATAGAAGTTGCATTCAGGATAGATGTTTTTGTGGATTCTGTAGGCGGGAAGGACATGGGGAAGAGACTTGCTTCAAGAAGGGAAACCAGTGGAGGGGCAAGGAAAAAGGGAGTTCCTTGTCCAAAAAGCAGTAGAATTCCCTAAGAAAGTAAGAATAGAAAGTGAGAGCTCTAGTCATATTATTTGTTGTGTGAATAAATTTTCGGAAATCATTAGTCCATCAATGGAATTAGAAATAGAGGAAAGTAGAAGGGCATTAACTAATGAAGATGATTTAATTCCGTACTGGTTGAAGGAAGTCAAGGAGGATCAGTTGAATATAATGGAAGAGGAGAAACTAGATGATGGTCAGATGAAATTAAATCAAAATAAGGAAGAGTTACTTCATCAAATAAAATTATATTTGGAAAAATCGATGGATGGAGCAAAAATTATTGAAAATAGTCAAGAAAGGGGAAGGTTAGTTAAATATCATTCGAGTTATTTTAAACCTAGGAAGAAAGAAGAATGATCCTGTGAGAAGCTGCGTCCGCGTTCTAAGGAGGGGAGAATTGATGCGTACAAAGCTTACTTGATGTATTGTTAATCGTTCTATTGTTTGTATTTATATTTATATGTTTGTTGATGTTATTGAAAATAAATGTTTTTAAATGAGATTACGAGTTCTTAATTAAAATGATCGTAATAAGTTGTTAAATGTATGAGGTTTTTATTTTGTGATCTTGCCATATTTACTGCTATTTCGAACCCAGATTTTTGTATACCCTTGAAACTTATAGGGAAACTCGTCTATCTAAAAACTGAATGGATATATCCTATAAAGCCACTAAAGACAAATGATAGACAATAATCTAATTTACAATCAGGTTTAGATAAAGCCACGCATTATTTTTGGTTTATTCTATTCTAATAATCAGTTTAGTTAATAACTCACTTGGTTTTCATAAATCAGGAAATTACCAATTTAGATAAGTAAATTTTATTATCGAAATCTATCATGAAACGGATATTCTGAATTTAGGCTACTGGCTGGATGAAAAACAATGCCCTGAGGTTCAGTGACGCGAGCACCGATGGCCATAGTACTGTTGCAATGTTTATCGTCCGTTCAGCATCAGGCCAATACACGCGTGTGGGGTGCATCACATAAGCGTAACGAATAGAGTGTGCATGCTAATATTCGCGCATGTATGAGTCTGATCCCCCCTATGTTCCGACAGTGGTCAAGGGGTGGCTCAGCTGTCTGTTGGCTCTCTGATAAGCGAACCAGCCTAGCGTGGCAATGATAAGCCTCCACTATCTAGGTACAGACTTGTCTCGCCCAAGTAATTAGTGGGCACTCGTCTCCAAAGCATGTTTCAAGCCAGGCTTTTGAGATGATTTTCTTATCACTAAAGTAATTAATGTTTGAAGTAAATGATTCCTCATTAAATTATTCCGGTCAAGAGAGTAAAGCACTTTGATTTCGCTCATCTTAAGTAAATATTAATTATAGATAAAAAAAAAAAAGAAGAAAATTTTCTGTCAATAAATAGACATCCACCTTCGATTACAAGTTAAGACTTTCTGAGTATATCTCCAAGTCGTGTTACAACTTCGTAGGTAGGTAACTTTACGTTAACTCAATAAGACAAACATTTGGCCGCCCGTTTCGAACTTGCCATCGTAACATTTTCTTGAAATTCTATTAACTGAACGTGATGCAAATACAAAAATAAATTATCTCAAATAGGTTTGGGACATTTTCTTTTATCAAACACCTCAACCCTTGGTTATACATATTTTCTACAAAATAAAATCCTATTAAATTTAATACCAGTTGAAGGCTTAAAAGCAAAGATAGAATTCAATAGAAATTATATTATCTCACTTTTTTCTTTTTGGATGCGTTAAGTTATTTCGCATCTTATCGAGTGAAAGGGAAAATAGGGCTCTCGTCACCTGAACAAGAGCCCCGTCACCATCAACTACGTCCAACTAAACTAATTGGTGCTTGAGACTTCGAGTCAAATACTTGCATTTGACCAATTTAGCAGCTTCGCTGGCTTCACAGATGTCGACCGCTCCATGGCACGTTAATTGTAAATACTTCTTAATTGCGCTTAATGGTAGCAATTAAGATCGACAAGAGGGTCAAGAAAAGGACCTAATCAAAAAATCTCCTTTTCACTTTATCTTGGGAGAAAAATTGTTAGCAATGAGAGTGACATTTCATTAAACGGATAATCAAAAGCAATTCATTGGATATAAAAAACACCTCTCGTTTGAAAAACAAATTTTCAAATAAAAAGTTTTATATTGAAAGTTTAAAAAAATCCTTTAAACCTTTTTTTGTTTTCGATTTCACTGTAAACTTACACAAAATCACTTTCTTGATTGATATATTTTTATTGAATTTATTGATCTTTCTGTTTTGCCAATGTTCTATGGTGAGGACTATAACTGTTGCTTTGCTAACTAAGATATTTAGATCCTTTATCCATTCCCGTGTGAATGCAGAATGCAAGATTCTCGATTGGAAGTGGGACAGCACTATAAAGATGTCAACAACGCCCTGTGACTTTAGTGATCCAAACTTCATTAATCGGGTACCTCTAAATCAAAACTCCCCTCCATAAATAAAATTAAATGGCATTAATTTATAAAATTTGTTTTTTATTTATTCTCATTTGACAATCATCATCCAGGATTCTAACTCTTACTAGAGAAATTCTTCCCCATCTGTGTCTAGTGTTTGTTAGCTGTGCTACATGATGCTTAACTTTAGTGACCATATAAGAATAATATCGTCGCCTGAGAGTGTAAACCTGCTAAATCCGTTTTTTATCATATATGACATATCGTCGCCTTAGAGTGTAATCCTGCTAACTCACAACAAGGATATTTTACAGGATAGACAAAAAACAAACAAAATTAAATATTGTTGTTATGGAAAGAAACTATTATTAACATTTTTTTCTACAACTTACGATCATAATTTTAAGTAGGAGTTTTACTTGGACGATGCTGCATCTCTTTTTCTTTCGAACGGTATTAATATGTCATATATAATAAAAAATGGATTTTGCAGGTTTACACTCTAAGGCGACGATATTAATACCATTCGAAAGAAAAGAGATGCAGCATCGTCCAAGTAAAACTGCTACTTAAAATAGTTTTTTCCATAACAACAATATTAAATTTTGTTTGTTTTTTCTCTGCCCTGTAAAATTTCCTTGTGAGTTAGCAGGTTTACACTCTAAGGTGACGATATTTTAGGGCTGTTGGCTATGATTAAGTTAATTATATAAAAATTTAATCCCATCATAAGAATAATTAACAGTTTATTGTCCAAGTGTTTATCATAGTTCTTTGTTCGCCTAAAAAAAGTTGTTATTTTTTTGTTGCATATTTCTCAATGGATATCAAAATTTCGAATTTTTATAATCACATCTCAACATTCGTCACTTAAATCACTACCAACAATCCGTCGTCTTTCTTAACGGTTTCTATAAATACTAGACATTCGGTGAAATGTTTGTGGTAAACATTTTTGTCAATGTCGTCTGAATGGCTGGCGTCGCGACTTCTCTCTTTCTTTTCCACCAAATCTCATCCCAATTTTTCTTTCATTCTCTTCTTTAACTTTCAGAATGATTCAAGTTTGTACTTTTGCAACAAAGTAGGATACTGCTACTATTCTTTTTTTTTGCAATTTCATTGCTCTTCTTGTTGAGGAAATTTGCGCCTTGACCAGGGACCAAGCAGTCAAGAATTTTTGAAAATAACAATAACTCTATATTAACTAATAAAAGTTTTACAAACGTTTTGATATCGTACAAAGATCTTTTATCGGGTAATTCAATGTTATTTCAATGGGTAGAAGAATAAAGACTTTTTGTTATAAACATCTTAGTCTTCAAGGGTTCTTTTCAGAATTAAAGTAGAAGTAAAAGGTTCTTTCCAAATAATGTTGGCTTATTGAATTTTATATATAACCGTATTTTATATGGTTAATTTTACTAAATATTTTTATACAAAATTTACAATTATCTTCTTATTGTACCTATCCTATTTCTTTTACTGACCGCTTCGACTTTTAATACATTCACCTTACTGTTCGTTCGTTTGATTCACACTCCTACTTAGGTGAATGCACCATAAACCCTCAGCTCATGCCCCAACTCTCGTTTGTCGTATATTTCTCACTTTATGCCCTTGCCATACAATAGACTATTTTGTTGTTTACGATAATAAAGGTTATGCTAATTTAGTCTTATAAAAAATAATCTTAAGGGCTACTTGAGAAACAGTTTACTTGCTATAGTCCAAGAGCTGGTGACACATTTTTGAGTACGGATTTGACCCAACTAGAAATAATGCGTAATAGTACCGCCTATGATGGTTGTACAAGGAATGGCCAGTCTGGCTGGACTAAGCAGGTGGACCAGGTACTGCGCATGGTGTGAGTGCATCATGCTATTTTTTTGCATGTTGTAAAAATACACTTTGGGTGGTCTGGTTCCACGTCCCACAACTCAAATGGTCTGGAGTGAATATATTATGTTTATAATTGACTATAAATTATAATTTTTATAATTTCATTGTGGGTCAAAAATATTTTTTAACACATATGTATTTTTTACCGCACTCACACCATGCGCAGTACCTGGTCCAACTGCTTAGACCAGCCAGACTGGCCATTCCTTGTACAACTATCATAGATGGTACTATTACGCATTATTTCTAGTTGGGTCAAATCCGTACTCAAAATTGTGTCACTAGCTCTTGGACTACTAGGGGATACGCCAAAGGAACCTCTGATATATTCAATATATATATATATATATATATGTTGCAGTAAAAACCCGTTTTTAGTAGAACGGGTTCTTGTTAGTTAAAACGCGTTTCACTGAATACCTCTATGGCAACTAGAATTTACTGATGTTGGTTGAGTTTGGTTCAAAGGTCTAGAATCTTCATTTTAGACTTTCCGCCTAATTTTGGATGATTATTTTGAAAAAATTTTAAACGAAAATGTCAAAAATTACATGCTCTACAACTTTGCTTCTAATTTTTGACATTTTCCTTTAAAAATGTTTTAAAATAAACACCCAAAATGAGGCGGATGGTCAAAAATGAAGATTCTAGACCTTTGAACCAAACTCAATCAACATCAGTAAATTCTAGTTGCCACAAAGGTATTTAGTGCACCGCCTTTTAACTAGTAAGAACCCGATCTTACTAAATACGGGTTTTTACTCCAACATATATACTACAAATTGAAATCAAATTGAACAAACATGTTTACTAATTTGTTTATCCCCGTGACTTCTTGACTTGAACTCTCTTCAAGTCTCAGATCTACAACCTTCGATTCCTGGACTAGAATATTCCCTCTTATTAATCTTCTTGGATGAGAGTCTCATTCCTGAATAATACCTAGGTGTTTCTTTTCATATTATCATTATTATAAAAAGAAAAAATTAGTATACATCATATACAACACACAGTATAAGTAAGTACTATAAAGATTGGTATTTGCACAAAGTCCTATTCCACATAACAATGTGGACACTAAGCGATGTAGACTTCGCTATCTATTGATGTGAAATAAGTACATTGAATATATTTTTTTGTTTTCCAATTACCAGACACTTTCTATAAGTGTCATTCATAAGAAAAGTCAAAGTGTTATATGTAATCTGATCTTGTAATGTAACAAAATATTGTTCCTTTCGTGACGTCAAAAAAATTCAATAATTCTCCTGTCTGATATTGATCTAAGAAATCTGTCTGCTCTTCGTTTCTCTTTGGTCTTCTATTTTTAAACGCCAACTTTCATTAAATTTTATACCGAATGTCTAAAGAATTTAATTATTCACGAGACATATTAAAAGGACATCATTTTTATTATCATTAGTTCTAATGTCAAAAGTGCTTGCGTGTAATTCCAATTGGCCTTTTTAAGAAATAAAGTGTCGCATCAAAGCGGGCCGATCCAAACGAGATGTGTCGCCCAGAGCCAATCATGATAAGAGCTGAGAGTGAGATCGGGGCACGTGCGCCTACAGTTCCCAGGACCCGGGGTAATTGCTCCAGCAGAGCGGCCAATTAGTCTTCTGGACTTTTATTATTCACTGGTTATATGAAGAGATATTTATTTACATTGTGAAAGGCTTCGAGGTTTAGATTGAACCAAAAACAGTTAATTGATTTATGCCCGATTACATAGCACAAAAATTCTCCCTCACATTTTTACTTTTAAACAGAATTTAGTGAAATATTGTAATCCTGAACGAAAAAAGTATATTTTTTTTTTGCTTCGTATTTTCGAATATCTCGAAAACGCCTAAAATTGAGTGAATTCATGGGCGTTTCGGTCTATAATAAAACATTATAGAGTAAACATGGAAAAATCCATATTTTAAGAGATATAAATTATTTTATCAAATAGTCTATTACTGCGTTAGTGCGCGTGTTACCAAATTTCGTGTACAAGCTAGCCTAAAAACTAATAAAGATATCAAAAATTAATTTTATATTTAGATAATTGAGATTAAGTGTTATTCTATTTTGTTTAAAAGTTGTTATTTTGCCGAGAGTAGCAGTTTTTGATTTAAAAAGAGAAACAAAGATGTTGTCCTCTGCTTGATGCAAATAAACAAACACACATATATATCAAAAATATATATCTGTATATATATCATTTATTTGTTTGGGACTATAGTTTCGAAGGCTTGGCCCTCATCATCAGTCTTTTTTAATTAGAAATATTATTTTTTCATGGGGTCAGTATCGCATGGATATTGAAATTCTTTAATCTTTACTTAGCCGAGAGCCAGTTAAAATTCTCTAAATCTTCGAATTAGGCTAAGTAAAGATCAAAAAATTTTCAACATTCATGCGATACTGACCCCATGAAGAATAATATTTATAATTAAAAAGGACTGATGATGAGGGCCAAGCCTTCCAAATTATAGTCTCAAACAAATAAATGATATGTATACAGATATATATTTTTGATATATATGTGTGTATGTTTGTTTGCATCAAGCAGAGGACAACCTCTTTGTTTTTCTTTATCATTTTATTTTGGTTGAAATTGGGACAAAATTAAAGGGGGGGGGTTAAAAATTTTAGCCCTTCATCTGATTTGGGTAAAAATGTTCAAAATTAGCCATTTAAGGCTATTTCTGCGACTAACTAATCAGCGCAATCAAATATCGATGCCAAAATTAGCTTCCTAAAATGACCGAGAGAAGGGTGCGTTTGAAAAAAAAACATGATTTTTCAAAGCCCCTTTAATGTCAAATTCATCAGGAAGTAATTATGATTTGAACTACTTTCATTGACTTTTTGTTACCCTGAAGAAGGAGAGAATAAATCTCCGAAACGTCGGTTTAACAAATAAATGTAAAATAATAAAACCATTATAGTCTTATTTTTTACAACCACCGTGGACTGCCTTCATCAACATCCAATTACATAAAATTCTAGGTAGGTTTCACAAAAATAAAAGATAAGTTGCTTATTAGCATGACTATATTATTTCGGGGTACGAGCTTTTCTCTTTGAACTGAAGATGGGGTCGTATCCCGTAATATATATATAGAGTCATGCTAATAAGCTCTTTTATTTTTGTGACACCTACCTATAATTTTATTTAACATTTTTTTTTTAAATTTTTTAAATTGTTATTACTTAAAAAATGTTTCACCAAGAAACTACTGTTCTCTTAATAAAACACAGTATACTTCTCGTTTATCCCTATGATTTCTAGTCCTACTACATACACCTTTCAGTCTTACCAACCTCTGAAATTTCTTCCTCTTCTTTTAGATTTAGCACAGTCAATCCTGACTGGGTCGCACCTTGTTCCTGTAATTGTATACCTTCTTGCCTCAATATAATTAAAAAAAAAATATATATTTCTTAGATAGATATTGTTTTTGTAAGATTGAGCCTAATGAATTTTACTATCTTAAGTGATTAATTGGGTTGTCGTATAAAATTAATAAATGGTTTGCAATCATTAAATATCCCAATGTCACTTAGAAAAATTTAGAAGGATAAAAAAACTTTTGACATCCACCTTAATGAATAATTGATGCTCGGAGTTTTTAAATTCAAAGTCCTGATCAAAGCCCTCTAATAAATGTCTATACACGCAGAAAGTTTTTCAAGTAAATTTATATGAGAAGCGCCATTTTGAGCAAATATTATTCAACATTGTTTTAAATTTAATATTTAATTGAAAGTAAACATTCCAAAAATTAGACGAAGGGCGAGCTAAGTCAAAAAACAAACGGAAGAGCACTTTTTATTTTATTTCTTTTATTTTCTTGTTATTTAAATTGTTAATGAGAATTCGCTCTGTCTCTCTCTCTCTTAGATCGGACGGAATTAAATAGTAAAAAAAAATCATCTAATAAATATTATGTTATAAATAAATATATGTATCTTAAAATAAAAATAATAATATTTAGAAGTGTTTGAAGAAGTTTATAAAAGTGAAAGAAGATTCGAGCCATCCCAATCTCTCCTCTCAATGATTGATAAAGCAAATACAATACAAACAAATTGTAAAATAAGTAGAAATTGAACAAAGTTAGTATATAGTATTGAATCATGGATTTAAACTTTTGTGTTTGTGAACTGAGTTTTGGTACCTGAAACTTTTTAATGGCCTACTGAAAAAATGACCTGCTGGAAAAGGTAAATAAATTAAATAGTCAAATTCTTTTTTTTTTTTTTTTTTTTTTTTTTTTTTTGAAAAATTGTACCTAACAAGACTGTGTTAAGAAGTCATAAATTATTCCGAGCTAACTTACAAACAAGAATAAATAAGAAGTAACAAGTGTAAGGTGACCAATATTATATTAACTACTTATAAATACAGCTGAATACATGGCTCCCACACGAAATATCGGACCCGGGACCCAAAATCTGAAGCGGGTCCCTTATTATGGAATAAGTATGTTTTTATATGAAGTGGAAAAAGTTAGTGTGCTACTCAGAGCCGTCGCGTGGGCGGGACGACCGGGGCGATTGCTCTGGGCGCCGCGGCTTAAAAAAAATTTAGAGTTGTAAATTTTGAATCTTATAAAATATTTGTATTTGTTTGATTCCGAAGTACCTAATTTTAAATAGTAAGAATTAGAAGGTAGAACATCGTGATGCAAAATATACTGTTTTATGTACTCAATCGATATTAATTTACTGACTTTTTCTTGGAGGTTAGTGTTAGCCAGTCAGTACACCATGGCCATCTGATAAAATCTCGCCCCGGGCGCGTGGTTCCTAACCTATAGGAGTAATTACTCCCATGGGAGTAAAATAGCTACTTAAAGGGAGTACCATATTCAGACTAATTAATATATTATGTTTACCGTAATTTTCCTGCTACGGGGCGGGACGAGGCGAGGATGGATATTTTTTTAACAAGTGTTAAAGGCACATGGCTAAACAGGGGTAATGAAACTGAAAAGGTTAGGAACCACTGCTCTAGGATAATAAATAAAAATTAGAAATATTATTATATTTTTTAAATAAGCCAAATTTTCATATTATTAGTGATATGAAAACATCATTATTTGTCTTTTTTGAGATAAATCTTTTCATCGCTCACTCAGGGTGCATCTTCTCGAGGGAGCTGGGTTGGAGTAATGTGTCACTGGTCTATTCGCCTGCTAGTGCTGACTCTGGGTTGCTCACTGGGCTGGGAGAGTCTTGCTCATTTAAATCTTGCTATATACCTGTAATCTTTCTGTTTCTCATTTAAATGTTACTATATGTATGTATTCTTTCTGTTTGCTCATTTAAATGTTATATATGTTATATACCTATATTCTTTCTGTTTCTCATTTAAATGTTACTATATGTATGTATTCTTTCTGTTTGATCATTTAAATGCTATATATGTTATGTTTGCTTACTTAAATGTTACTATTTGTATATATATTCTTTCTGTTTCTGCTCTACGAGGTAGCCACCTCAGAGCATTGTTTTAAATAAATAAATAAAAATTTTCCCTCTTAAAAAAAGCTTATCATTAAATATTAATTGCCAAATTTTAGTTTTTATTATAAAAAAAATTACTAGTTAATTAATCCTTTGTATTTAGCATGTTGTATTTTTTGCAACTAATTGGGTTCGTTGAAATAGATCCTGTCGAATTCCTTTCCATTAGCAGAATCGGAATATTTGATCCAATGAAAATGGAGGGATTCATCGTTCAAAGATATGGGCGGAGAAAATTAAATGGAAAATTCATTTTAAATAATTAACACTTTCAATAGGACCAGCCAGCCCACATTGACTGTTTAACGCTATTGGAAATTTTGTAATTATATACTGGTATATTTATTATTAGTATCCTTTTTAAAAGCATTTTCGTTTCTCATCATTTTAAAAGAGTTGATTCATTAATTGTGAACTTCAGAAAGAATTGTTGATGGCACAAGGCCACTTTGTCGCTACACTCCTACTAGCGGCGTTATTTTTTCAAAGCACTTTATACCTTATGTTTGTTCTTGTTGAGGTAGGTACTTGTCTCCATATTTTTTTTCTTTTTCTTTTCAATGAAAGTGCATAAAGTTAAAATATCATTTCCGTACCCTAGAATTAATAAAAAAGAGTTTGGAATATTTTTATATTTTATTAGCTTCTGCCTATTGGTATCTGTCCGTTGGTAAACAGCGCCGACTAGAGGTCAAAATAAAAACTAACACAATCGAGTTATGTTTATTTTTATTTTATAAAGAAAATTATAAATAAAAAACAAACAAACAAGATAGATTATTTTTTAATTTTGTATACATAATCTGTGGGCCTCTAGAAAGCTAGAAATGTAAAAACTAACCACCCAAAATGGAGGGAGGGATCAAAAAATGAAAATTCTTGCCCTTGGACCAAACTCACCCTAATTTAGTGTACATAATCCCCCCTGGCTAGCAAGAGGGCCGCCGAAGGAAAACGGGATTTTAGTTTTTAGAGAAATTTAAAATTCTTATTGGTAGATCCTGTAGGCTAGGCAACCGGCATTGAAAAAAAATTTCTAAAAAACGAACACTATTAAGAATTATTTGTTTATAGCTACATATATAAATTCTGGCTAGATTAATAGCCATTATACAATTAATTTGCAAAATTATTATTTCACACTACTAGATTGTATGTTTGTTTTTAAAAAACATGAGTAATATGATAATGAGTTCATTTTTGAGTGAATAATCTCATGAAATTTATTTGTAAAGTTTTTTAATTAGGTTTTAAATATTTGATAAGTAATAATTCCTAAGTTTAGGAACCATTTTCATTTTAGAATTAAATGAAATGTTTGGAGTTTTTATTTGCAATTTTTTCCTCTATTTTTCTGTCTCATTTGTTTGTTTTTTTGTTTTTTTGGCTTTTTGGCCTTTCTAGCCATAAGCCAATTTACGATACTACTCATTTTTTCAAATTTGTCTCTACCCCCGGGGTCAGATTTTAGCCGGATGCCTCGAGTCGGATTCGAACCCGGGTCCTCTTAGTTAGCAGGCTGGTACGCTAACCCATAGCCTATCTGACCCCCCATCTCATTTGTTATTTATAATAATAATAATAATAACAAATCCCTTAAATACAAAATAATTAAAATTATATTTTTTGAGATAAAAAAATTAAATTCTATTTTATAGTTAAATCAATTTAAATTAAAAATAAATTATTTATTGAATTTATAAAACAATTTAAAAAATCACCGGTTATATATTGTATATATACAAAGGCATGTAATAAGAGTTAGGGATGCAGATGAGGGCCAGAAATTTCCCTATAAGAGTATGTTGACAAAAGGAATGTGACAGGAATGCGATCCCGTCGGAAGGGCCTTATTGGAATCCTAGCACCAACAATCGCACCCCTGCTGGCTTTTGGGCAGCCGAGGCAAATTAAAAAATGCCGTCTAATATCCAAAAGTGGTTCTGAATTCTAGATTACGCAAGTAACAATCTCAAGAAGGCTTACACTTTTGTCTTAGATGATTACTTAAATAGGCACTTGGTTTTATGTTTTAGAACAGGGCTGGTCAACCCGCGGGCCGTAGGCTTCTATGAAAATCAAAAATTGAGACCACTGGGGGACCCTTTGTATAAATTTCAGATTTTTTCGAGGGTGTCAAATAATTTTTTTCGTTTTATATCAAAACAAATAGCGTATTTTGCCTGTCTATGTACTCTTTTATAAGAATCGATAAAAACATCTTGGGGTTTGAAAATTTATTTTTCTATGAAAATCAAAAATTCCGACTACAGGGGGGACCCTTTGTATAAACTTCAGATTTTTTCAAGTGAGCCAAATAAATATTTTTTCGCTTTTTATCAAAAGAAATACCGTATTTTGTCTCTCTTCTATTAGAATCGATAAAAATATCTCGGGATTTGAAAATTCATTTTTCTATGAAAATCCAAAATTCAGACCACAGGGGGGACCCTTTGTATAAATTTCAGATTTTTTCTAGTGTGCCAAATAAAATTTTTGCACGACCATGAATTTAAGCTTTAAAATTGATAAGATCGAAATTTAAAATTCACATTCTTGTTAGCCCCAGTTCAGTACCTACTGAAAATTAGAATTTATTCTAAAATAATAAAAAATTATAAGTAAACTAAGTTTGTATCTTTTAAGTTGCTTAAAATAAATATCATAGTTATACCAATAAGGTCATTTGGTCAGATAAACAAAAATAAAATAAAACTTACGCTACATCTCTAGATCTCCTTCGTATAATAATATATAGTGATCGATTATTTAATAAATATTTATTTATTTCAGATTATACATATTTTTAAATGGCTTAATCTTTAGTTTAGCATAAATATTTCCCAAGAATGTTTAATAGAATTTCACTTGTTCTTGAATTAACTTAAATTTACCTCCAATTAATGCAATGGGATAAAGATGAATAAGTTTTTCAAAACTGTATTCTCAATTAAATAAAAGCAAAGAATCTTTAACTTGTTCTATTATACATTATCACAATTTTAGTGATTTTTCATAATTTTTCTCTCATGACTTTTATTTCCAATTACTTTCCTAAAAGCAAAAGGTTTTTGAATCCGCCCTCAAGTTATTTCAAGTCATTGAAAAGGATAATTATTCTTAAAAACTTAGCAAATATTCCTCATTGGCACATTGGAAAAGTTCTGCTGAAATCGTTTCTTTAATTATTAAACTTATTTAATGTTACTTCTAATCCATTAAAGTACCCTCAATGAATCATGATATGATTTTTTCTAGTTTTCTTTTATAGTACAAGATCCCGACTTAGGTCGACCTTCACCTATCGAGTTTCCTAATTAAATTAATATTTTGATAATATAATGTATTAATAAACAAAGCTTGATAGGGTCGACATCCAATTTCTCTCCATAGGTATTTTATCTAATTTATACGATTTATTTATTTATTTTTTAATTATCTACATTTTGATATATAACAATAAAGGAAACTATAACTACAAAATACTAATTAGAAGTTAGCTGTTGATACTCTGTCTACCTGTACTTTTGCAGGGAAAAAAGATGGCGACCCAACTTTGGCATTTTATATACATATTTTACTCTCGATTGGTAATATATTTTTCCGGAAACTAGATAACTACATTTATGTAATAAAATTAACAACTTTAATTTTTTATTAAAAATAGCTATGCAGGGAAATTGGATGTCGACCCTATCACGTTTTGTTTATTAATACATTATATTATCAAAATATTAATTTCATTAGGAAGCTCGATAGGTGAAGTTCGACCTAAGTTGGGATCTTAGACTATTAATTATTATATATTTTGAAATTTTCATATTTCACTGCCATATTGATAGCTGAGTTGGAACTGTGAAATTAGACCCTTGCCATAAGCTTACGAATAAAAGTGAGACAAGGAGAAGGTATCAAAATTATTTCAAACTTTTCAAGATTGTGTCTTTCGACAAATGCCTTTTGGAAAAGATGTTTATTTCAAAACCTTTCTAAAGACCTTTTTTAATTATTAACTTATTAAAAGAGATTCTTAACTTTGTGCCGGTTTTACTTTTTAAGTTTAATATATATAAATATATTTTATTTCTCTAGTGAAGTCCCGGATATCTTTTCAAAAATGTTTTTATTTTTTATAAACTTTTTCGTATTTCCTTCTAAGTCTTTAGAAATGTAATTAAAGTCTATTTAAGTAAAACGGTTTAATTACTTAAGATAATCCAAAGAATCTATTTCCGCCGTCTTGTTTCTTTCTTTTTCAAACCTAGGGGCTTAATTTTCTAAAATGTAACATTTTGTTAAAAATATTAAGGGAACTTAAGTCTTACTTGGGTATTTATAGCGATGATAATAAAATAGATAGAGAGGTAAATTTTAATCTATTTCGAAAATTCTAATTTATTTTTCTAAATCCACAATTAAATTATTACAACAAACTAATGCATGTATATTGACATATTAATCTTTTTGATTCAATTTAAGCTGGATAACTAAGAACCTGTTATATAATTGAATTGTTACGAGTGTGATCACAGATCAATTCCTGTCAATCAATTGTAATAGACTGAGAAGGGGGCAAAGCCCTCGAAACTATAGTCTCATTATAAATAAATTTAAAAATTATTTTTCCAGCAAAAGACACACTCTTTTATTATCGCCTTTAATTTATAAAAATTCTACTAATCTTGGCAAAAAAAAACTTTAATTTAATTCAATTGTTAAATACATTTCTATTTATGCACAATATAAATTTATTTAATGTACATCTTAATACTGTCAAAACACAATTTCACAAACGGATCCAAAATAAAGATTCTAAATGTCCGATTGTTTTGTTAAGAATATCTGTTCAGCAATTCACTGGTTGAAAAGTTTCAACAGAATGCATAATGTGGTGATTTCTAACTACGAAATGTTTTTAGGTTGTTAAGAAGTCGTATTTATTTGACCAGAAGACCATATATTAACTGACGTTTAAAGGGAGAATTCTAAAATTCATATAAATACTGGAGTCAAAACGTTATTATTATTTTTTTTAATTTATTTATTTTCACCGGGAACAAAGTTCATTTAGACAGTACATCAGTAAATTGTTAGTAGGGTTAGTGAGGGAGCCGAGTTTTAGCCGGTAGAAATTTTATATGCTAGCCAGAATCGAACCCCGGCCTCCCGCTTGAACATCGTCATCATCGATGCTGAAGTGAGGCCAGCGCGTTAGCCAGCGCGTTAGCCAGCTTGGCTAACCCGACTCTCTAAAACGTTATTCATTCTCATGAAAATATATCAGCAATTTAAATGATCAGATAATGATTTCGTCTTTAGCACTGGGCCAACTCACCCATGATCACTTTAACATTAGAAATGTTCAAAAGATCCCTAGTAGCACAAAGTTTGAAACTATATAGTAACTATATAGACTCTCAAGAATCTATATGAACTCTATATGTATAGTTATTATATACATAATTTCCAAATTTGTGCTACTAGGGATACTCCGCATAAAAATCCAGCTTTGGCGTGTTGAAAGCTCCCGATCACATAGTTCTAGAAAGCTGATAAAAATTTAATAGATGGCCTGGGAAAGAGGAAGATCACAAATTAAGTTGTTTGATATATGCATTCCCGTGAAATTGTGAAGTTCATCCTAAAGTAAATTATTTGGAACTCACTAAATATTCGAGAATGTCAACAGCTCTATATCTTATGAATACATAACATTGCCGGTTCAATCGAATGTCAATCTTATCAAAAATACTTAATTCATGCCGATCGATTATCATCTAATAACGGAGGAATAATCTTGGTAAATTCCTTTTTTTTGATGTTTTTACTATTAATTCTGATCAGTGCTGAAGACATGGAGGAATTAATTGAAAAGTTTTTATTTTGCCGAGAGTAGCAGAGTTGTTGATTTACTTAAATAGAAACAAAGAGGTTCTCCTCTGCTTGATGCAAATAAACATACACACATATTTATATCAAAATTATATATCTGTATATATATTATTTATTTGATTGAGACTATAGTTTCGAAGGCTTGGCCATCATCATCAGTCTTTTTTAATTATAAATATTATTTTTCATGGGATCAGTATCATTTGGCTATTGAACATTTTTTTCTATCTTTCTTATCTTGAGGGCCAGACAGAATTAAAAATTTATTAAATTTAAATAAAATAAATTTAATTCTGTCTGGCCTTCAAGCTAAGAATCAAAGAAAAAAATTTCACTAGCCAATTGATACTGATACCATGAAAAATAATATTTATAATTAAAAAAGACTGATGATAAGGGCCAGGCCTTCGAAACTATAGTCTCAAACAAATAAATAATATATATACAGATATATGATTTTGATTATATATGTGTATGTTTATTTGCATCAGGCAGAGGTCAACCTCTTTGTTTCTCTTTATGTATATATACATGAATGAATCTCCTTAAAATCAAAAAGACCAAATTTTAAATATAAATAGATTGTGTTGAATCATCATGCAATATGATGAGTTTATATAATTAAAAATAAATGCCATCTAAGTAATTTCGGAGGAAAAATCCTTTTTGGTAAACAACTCAACAGCAAAGTATCACATCTGTAACATAATTTTTTATTACCAAGCAATACAAATAGCCAGTGATATCTGATTAATAAAAATGGAATAAACATATTTCAACCCACTAGGAATAAAGTCTAGAAACGATCAGTTAATGTTTTAGTTTATTTTTTGTTTATTTAAAATTGCTTTTAAAAATCTCGATTTACAATTTTAATTTTTAATTAAACCAATTTTGAATGAATTCTGGAGTATCATTTAAAATATTTTTAACCCAAATCCATTAATTGTAAATAATAATCAAATCAATTCACAAATTGCAATTATTTATTTATTATGTGTCACCGAGCACGCTTTTTATGTCTACTAGGATGAGCCTGTGAGTTTTAATTTATTTTCAATATTAAATTTTCAATAAATGAGCTTAACTGCTAAGCCCTGAATCTTCAATGGGCTTCTTTCGTCACTATATATCCGCATTGAGTGCGAAACCACGTCGGCCTCATCCAAAAGCCTTTGTCTCCATGGGCTAGGGGTCCTAAATAAATACAAAATCGATTAAAGAACCCCCGGCAACTCGTCAATATGTTATAGTTACTTTTTAACTTTCTATAGGTCGTATTTGGTATTATATAAATATTGGATTGGAATCCAATAATTCTGCCATCTACTTGGCAAAATCAACGAATCATTTTTTTAATAAATACTTTTTTTTCTTCTTTAAATTCCCATCAATTATTTTTGAAGAAATCTATTTGCTCTACCCCCCTTTAACTAGGTGAAAGGATCCATTTCCTTGTTTGATTGCGTATATGCATAATTGAATTAGCCGGTTTTGACCTCAAACCACCCCAGCAGATCGATGCTCTCACTGATTGTACCAGTGGAAATTGGCCCAAATAACCGGCCAATGATCACCCCCCCCCCCCCCACACACACACCAATTGGCTACAGAAACCAGGATTTGGCACTCATTAAATAATTAAACTAAATTGAAAGTTTCTTTTTGTCGAGAGTAGCATAATTTTTATAAAATAAAGAAGACAATAAAAGAGTGTATCTTCTGCTGAAAAAATAAATGTTTTAATTTATTTATAACGAGACTATAATTTCGAGGGATTTGCCCTCTTCATCACTCTATTACAATTGATTCACAGGAATCTTAATAGACTGATGAAGAGGGCAAAGCCCTCGAAATTATAGCCTCGTTATAAATAAATTTAAAAATTTATTTTTCAATCAGAAGATCACTCTTTTATTGCCTCCTTTATATAATTAAACCTTTAAGAATCTCAGTTAAAAATAAAAAACATCAATTATATATATCTTTTTCTTTTTTTTTAATTAAAAAATTTTTTCCCACAGTGGAGGAGTAGTTTAATTTTTAAAAGAAAATCAAAGAGGACCTTTTCTCTGTAAATAAATATAAAGATATACACTTATCTAGGTAGATATAATATAGTTTTAGGTATTTTTAAGTAAATGAAGTTAAATAATTTATTCAATAATTCTGACTTTTAGTTCTACAGATCTACAAATTATTTTATTATTTTGGAAAAAATGAAATCGAGCATCCGACAAGATTCGAAACTGCGATCTTTCTCGAATATATTTTATATAACGGTTATTTTTTGCCGAATAAAAAATACTTCGTCATTGTTTTTGCCTACCACCCGGAATTTCTTTCTACAGAATTGGCAACCTTAGTCGCGGCCTAAATTTGGGTCGCGAAGCATATTCTTTGGGTCCCACAGAGTCGTTAACCAAATATTTTGCTACATTTATTTTCAATAAGTTTAAAAATATATGTTAATTTATTTAATTAAAAGTGAAAATATTAAAAACACGTGCATTTCATTAAATTTCCTTTGAATCGAAAAATATGTACCTTTGGTTATCTTAATTGTTAAAGAAAATTATATGGGAGTTTAAAAAAGGTCATCATTGTAAAACTGAAGAAAATATAAGGATGGTTTAAAAAATGGTAATTAAAAAAAGATATTTTTTTTATTCGGTTGCGAAATGAACATATTTCTCAAATTTATTCGGGGCTTGAAAAGGTTAAGAACCACTGGCTAAAAGGACATTTAGGTAAGTTCCGATCGAATCGTAGATATTGGTAGATGGACAGGTTCTTGCCTTATGCAACCCATTTAGCATTGGGGCCAGATAAAATATATCCTATGCCTTTGATTTATGTCTGCTTGCTATTCTAAATCAATGAATGAATTAAAATATTAATCAATATATCTAAAGCATATAGAGAAGTAGACTATCAGGAATTAATCTATTTATCAACTATATTGATTGTGAATAATTAAACTCAAATAATGTTTAAATCAAATGGAGAAATAAATATGTAGTTGCTACGGACATATAGCAAGGAAAACGGGAATTAAACATAACACTTGTAATAATAACTTATAATTATAGCTTATAACTTAAAATTAATAGTCCCAAGAAAATCTATTAATTATATTGAGCTTCCTTGAGTATATTTTTTGGGCCTATACGAGCTATATAAAAGAAATTCTGTGTTCGAGCTCTGACGGATGCTTGTGGTAGTAATTTCTTTTTAAAATAATTTCAAAATATGTAATTTAACTATCTGAATTTTTAATTATACTATTATTTAGCATCTCATACATACCTCCAAATACTAAATTAAACAATTTAGTTAAAAAAAATGCAAAGAAACTTTTAAAAGTAGACATATTTTTAAACTTTATTGAAACGATGTAAAATGTATAAAGATTTTACTTTTTTCCCTTATCTAAATATATAAAACCTACCAAGATTATATGTATTTTTTTTTTATCTAGAACTAAAACTTAAGATTCATTAATTTTCTGTACAATTAGCCATGTAATATCTATTTACATATGGGGTTCGTTGTTCAATATTATGTATGGGGCCCCGATTTCAAAAATATGATCAATAGAAGAAAAGAAGAAAATATTAATAATAAAATAGAATATAATCATTATATAGGTGGGTATTTATATATATTTATTTAAAATAAGAATAAGATTGCTTATCTGAGCGGACTTCGTGCGGGGGTGTTACCTTGTCAAAGACTGAACTCTGAATGTGTAATATACATTTATAACACTTTAAAAAAGACCAAAATAAATAAATACATTAGGTCAATGTTAAGAAACATGGTTTCATTGCAAGATGAAACATTATTTAATAATAGTTGAATTAAATACATGCAAGGTAAGCTTAACAAAAATAAAATAAAATAATACGAGTTAAATATTTAAAAAAAAAAATTCCTTGTATTTTTGTGAAACTGACCTAGCTTTTATTTAAATCAACTATTATTATTAAGTAGGATAGCTAGCAACTCTGAACAAAATTCGGGAGAATTGTCAGAATAAGCTCATCCTCTACTTTGAGAAAAGACATTATGCCTTAAATCTAATTAGTAGGTAAGTATATATTAACAAAAAGATGCAAAATAATAGTTTAATAAATTTAAATAAATATTGTACATCTTATTCTCACTCGAATAAATTCTTTTAAATTGTCTAAATTCCAAGTTTGTAAAAGAAATTTTCAATTTATTCAAGGCCTATTCAATTTTTTCTAGCGAATAAACAAACGGAGATTCTTAAAACAGGGTTTTTATATATTGCTAGTCAATTTGTGAGATGCCCTATTAAATAAACAGACGGACCGATGATCGAAAGAGCTTCACTCAGCCAGCATCAAATTCGCGAACAAGACGCATATTGGTTGCGGATTTTTTTCCCTTTTGATATATATCCATTCGATATGGAGCCGCCTATGGCGTTCAATCAACAACTTTTGATTATTTAGGCATCTTGGCCTCGACTGGATGTGTTTACTGATTGGAAATAACTGCAGGCAAGAAGCCCTGTGCACTCGTATGAATAGATCGGCTCAGTCTCTATCCAAGCCACTCAGGTCGTTGCCAATCACTTATTAAGAGAACCAGCAAAATCATTCTATTTTTGAGCATGTTGCAAAAATTATTATCAGACGGTGAATCGGTATTTCGGAAAACATTTTCTCATACAATAATTCAATTTATTATTATTATAATATTATGATCGCTTGAGAAACCAACAGGTTTTTATACTTTTAATTTATTTTATAATACTCAGTGGCGTAGCATAGGTTTCTGCCGCCCGGGGCTGATACCCCATTTGCCACCCTCTCACCCATTCACACATAGAATTTTCAATAAAATTTCATATTATCCTAAACCTTAAAATTTTTAGAAACTAGAAAAAATATGTAATGGTAAAACATGTTTTAGTAGTCAATATTCAGTTATTATCAAAAAACTAAGGATATTAAGGATATTTAATATTGAATTTAAATATACTTAAATTTAAGGATATTTATTATTTGTTGAAAATCATAAAAAATTATTAAAATTACTGAATATTGTGAAAAAATAATTTGCTCATAAGCTCGAAGTTATAAAACTTTTTATCATTTTTTCTAAAATCCGGCGCCCCTATCAGAGTGCCGATCGGGGAAAGGGCTCCCCCCCCCCCTCACTACGCTACTGATAATACTAAAGTTTTACTTTAGAGTTATACCATGGATGCAGTGGATGCGGCGCATCCCTAAAATTTCAAACATTCATTTAGAGTATTTTCTTAGATATATAAGGTCGACTTCAAAATTTTAAGAGGATCTTTAAATTTTCAATTTATTATCCGTTATTTCAATTATTTCTATAAAAAAAATTTTGTTTTGAAAAGTATATTGGTTCTCGAAATTAAATAAAATGATTGCATAGTTTTAAGGGGCAATTAAAATGAATGATTTTTTCAAAAAGAGTACGTATAGAAGGTTTGAACTCCCTGCCTGGTATATCTTCCAGTTCAAGCATGTCAAAGACAAGTCCAGACAAGTTTTAGTCAAATAAAAATTGTTCTCGCTAAGAAATTATCAAAATTGAATTAATACAAAAAAGGAATAAATAAAGATGATTCGAGAATCTTTAGACTAATCCATTTCTAAAAAAATTTGTAAGTTTTTTTAGTGAATTCAATACTCCGGTTGACCAGTAGGCGTACTGAATAATTAAGTAAATCACAATTCTTGTAATTGTTATTATTATTTGCACGGAATTCGGGATTTTAATTTAATATTTTCTCATCTAGAACCATGACACTCACGATTTTTTATTATAATAATTATTATTATTCATTCTTTTATTAATTTAAAAACGTAATAGAGAAAAACTATAAAAATGAACACCAGAAAATCAAATACTCAATTAATATTTAAAAAAAATCGTTTTCTTTCAAATCGATAAATAAAAAATAAATTTCCCTACTCACTACAAATTAAATATACGTAAATATAGATTTATTCCTCTCGTTATTTTAATAGTAGAGAAATCGGTATATAATATCATTTATTTTTATTTTTTTTTTTATATCAAAGGAAATTGACATTTATTGCAATTATACGGTTGATGATATAATCTCGATTTGCCTTGAGCTTATTTTCTATTTTTATTTGGAACAGTGTCTGTCTGTCTGTCCTTTTCGACACTTTATTGCATTTTAATTAAATAATGGTTTTCAAGTAAGCGCGTTAAATGACTTTAAATTACTTTGAAATCACATGATGTGGAAAATATAATTACCATAACTTTTAACAGCCAAAATGTTTCGTTGGATTCATCCTAGAGCATCAAATCGCCATTCATATAGATATAACAAAAGAACTGCATTTATTTTCAGTTTAGAATATCCAACAGTCTGAAAACTAAAACTATTATCATATTTATTAATACTAAAGAAATTTCGTATGTGGGGGGGGGGGGGGGTTGTTGAGGGAATTTTCTTCCATAACTTTTTTAGAAACGTGTAAAACCAAAACTTTGGGCGATTTTGTGCATTGTACAGACAAAACCTTAATTTTATATATATTACAGTAAAAATCCGTTTTTTAGTAAGAACGGGTTCTTACTAGTTAAAACAGAGGCAACTAGAATTTACTTATGTTGGTTGAATTTGGTTCAAAGGTCTAGAATCTTGATTTTTGACCTTTCGCCTCATTTTGGGTGTTTATTTTCAAAAAAATGTTAACGAAAATGTCAAAAATTACATCCTCTGCAACTTTGCTTCTAATTTTTGACATTTTCGATTTAAAATTTTTGGAAATAAACACCCAAAATGAGGCGCAAGGTCATAAATGAAGATTCTAGACCTTTGAAACAAACTCAACCATCATCAGTAAAATCTAGTTGCCACAAAGGTATTCAGTGAAACACGTTTTCACTATAGTAAGAACCCGTTTTTACTAGAAACGCGTTATTACTGCAACATATACTATATATAAATATTTGTGACTAAAAAATTTCCTATATTATAGATTTAGGTAAAATTTTACTCGTTTTTAATAAAATATAATTTTTGTCATATTTTAAATAAAAAACTTTACTTGATTTTTTTTTTTTACAATAAGAATTTATTATTACCAGAAAAAGCTATCTCAGATCCAATATGGCGGTTCCTATATAATGTACATTGTGAACATAACTACTACTTGCTTTACTATACTAACCTTACTTTTGGGGTCGGGTTGGCAGAGAGGATAGCGTACAAGCCTGCTAATCAAGTGGACCCGGGCTCGAATCCGACTCGCGGCCACCGGCTAAAATCTGATCCTTAGATAGAAAACAAAATTTAAAAAATAATAGTATCTTAAATTGGCTTAAGACTAGAAAGGACGAAATGTCAAAAAAAACAACCTTACTTTTATTGATATAGATATCCAAGTTATATGCTGCCAAAATAAATGATAATTTAGGAACTGGGACATTCAATATACCAAGGCCATTGTTATATTATAAAAAATAAACATTAATAGTTTTACTGTAATGAACATGGAAATGTTTGGAAACATTGATCTGCCTAAAGCTCGTTTTTCTCGTCCATACATTATCTCTATCAATCCAGCCATCATCTGTACCAAGCACAAACACATCAGCGGACCTAAGTAATCCTTTCTACGCCTTAAGACGAGTTTCCTGCACGGTGAGCCCCTTTTCGCGTTGCCGGGTCACGTCCTGTTGACTCGGGGTCTTCATTTCGGCACTTGCAAGTTGATTCAGAGCTAACCTAACGGCTCATATTACACCCACCTCACACTCCTTGATTTCCAAAAATTACAAAAAGAATGTATCTTTTGTCTGAGTAACCATCTTGCCATATTGAAAAAAGGGGGAATAATCCACAGGCAGAGAACCACCTGAATGTCACTCATATTAAGACAGAACAAGCTTGAGGGAATATATACGTCAGCTGTCTGCTTAACCATATACACCATGCTTCTCATCTGCATATGAAACCAGGATTCAGCAGCCGCCCTCGGCTTGAGATGGGGTCAACGAGAATAGACGGTACCACAAGATCAACATAAAGCGGCTCGGAGTTTATTCAAAGAAAAACCCTATCATTAATTTTACATTTTTAAAATAGTTTAAATTGATTTTCAAGATTTGAGGAAGGGAAACATAGAAAAACAAATATTGATCCAACTTAAAATTTTACTTGGGACCTATCACTAGTTCTTAATCTTTACATTGAATAAACATAACAATTTTTTAGAAAATTGGATGAAGACTGTCCAGAAACAAATAAGAGACCACTTCCAACAAATAATATTTATTGGAAATGTTTTCCCCTTATAATATTATTTTAAAACTGACGTTTCAGAGGATCTTTCCGCCTTCTTCAGGGTTCAAAAGGGTCAATGAAGGAAGCATACAGTACTCTTCCTTCATCGACCTTTTTGAACCCTGATGAAGAAGGGAAGATCCTCTGAAACGTCGGTTTCAAAATAATATTATAAGGGGAAAACATTTCCAATAAATATTATTTGTTGGAAGTGATCTTTTATTTGTTTTTGGACTGCCTTCACAATCCTGAGGAAATAGTTATATCAGTCCATCTCCAAAAAAACTTCTAACATATTTTTTTTAACAATTTCTTTATAAATTTGTGGATCGTTTATTTATTAAGTGAAATGCTTGTAATACACTAGTTTTTAATTATGTGTTTTAAGGGTATGTATCTATTTCCGAAAAAAAATCAACGGGTTACTCACACCTCCGTAATTTGTAATGCAATGCTGACATTACAGTAGCTTACAATTCAGGGGTACTAGAAAGTTGTTCCCTTATTTAATTCTATCTAGAATATTTTGGTGGTAAAATTAGGAGCTTTTATAATTATGACGTTTATGTCTTTTTTGTAAGTAAATGTAGTAAACATTAATATAAAATCTGTGTTATAAATGCGTATTCAATTGCAGTGTACACCTGTAAACTGGGTACACATTTATAAAACTGATTTTATATTAATATTTACTACATTTACTTATAAAAAACCATAAAATCGTTTCCCAAAGCTGCCTAATTTCACCACCAAAATATTTTATATAAAAAAGATGTTAAATTTGAGATTTTAAGCAAAAATAGTTTTTTATCTCTTTAATAAAAAGCTTTTATATAATTTAAAATTATTTCATTAGAAAAATTATAGTATAAAAAAATAGTTAAAATATAATTAAACAGTTGATTGGACATTATAAATTTTAACATTTACTTTTGTGTGTTCACATAAAAATCTCTTTATTAATTATTTTTTTTTTAATTATTAAAATATTTCAAATACAAAAAGTCTGATTTTTTATAAAATTTCTTTTTTTTTTATATATAATATTATTTATTATAGCTGTATACTTATTTTTAAATGGATACATATACGAATATATTTAAATAGGAAATTATTTGCATTTATATATTCTATTTTGTTTCAATATATGATGATGAGGGAGGGAATTCACACAGTACGAGTAAATAAATAAATACATTGGATTTCGTTATTCTACCTAGAAAACCCCAACATTCTCCAAATGTAGTTGCTACATTTTCGATTTCTCTTTAAGGATTTATTCCCATTCAGTTTCCAATTGAAATGCATGGGATGAGACGTGGACAGCCTAATGCTGGACGATTTACATTTTTAGTGGTATATCCCAAAAAACCCTTTTAAATCATTAACTAATGCACCGAAGCTTTGTCATAAGAACATCTCATGAAATCTCAATAATATTTTAGAAATTTTAGAATATTTTTTGTTGTAGTTGAAGTTTTCGAAATCTTAGAACTTTTCTTATGTTTGACGAAAGTTTTTTGAAAGTTAAATAAATATTTTTTATCTCCGTGTTAGTGATTGATTGCTTTTTAATGGATCTTAAACGAAAATCTCACCCTCTGTTGGCTTTCTTGTTTCCAAAAGAGACAATCGCATGAATTTATTTTCGATACCTTGTTCTTCCCATTATTGTTTTATTTCTACATAACATGAAGTTTAATAAATAAATAAATAAAATGCATTTTTTTTTCATTTGAATGATTAACAAGAATTGTTTTCTTATAACTTTTAGATGTTTGTTCAACATGATTATTTTAAAAATATGATTATATAACGGCGAAACAAGATTTATTAATAAGATTTAAACTTTGAACTAATGAGTTGTAACACAATAATAATTAAATTACAAATTAGATTATTGAACTACGCAAAGAGATTAAGGCAGTAATATAATTTAATTTTCAGTTCATAATAACATGAAAACATCTTTTTATAAGATTCTTAATTGCCTCAAACTATAAATCACTTTTAATAAGACATTTGTTTTTATTTTCTGAGTTTTTTTTTTTTTATTTCATCTAGAAATAAATAAAAAAAAAGACAATTTCAAATACCCCTGTAATGTTTTCACCAGCAATAATTTAGGATTTCCCTTTGTTTATCTATGCATTCGGAATACTTATTAATATTCCATTGTTATCTGAGCAAACACACCAAGTCCTCTCTTGTAATTATGTATAAAGTTTAATTCGCTTCCCATAGACATAGATCAAAACTTGTATCACTGGAGACTAAACCAAAATTCGATCCAGCTTTCATTTGTAGCTAATCATTTACTTAAGATAATTGTAATTGTTAAAAATTATATATACTTTAAGATTAGTCACTTTCAAAATGTTTATAGATTACATTTTTAATTTTTGTTTTGTAATTGTTACGATTGTTAGAGAAACTAGTGTATAAACTTGTCTATAAAGTTTCAATATATATCGTTTCTATTGTTGGAATAATCTTTGAATCCTAGACTTCTTGTTAGCTTGAGGAATGATGTCAGTCGTCATAGATCAACGGAGCCTTCTGCTCTCTGCATCTATTTATTGACTTAGAACGACTAAAATCCTTCGGGAGACAAAGGGATTGTCTGTAGGAGCTACGGAATTAGAATTACTAATTGGTTCTTACGTTTGAATTGAAAATGGAAAACTTCTCACTTAGTTTAATAATTCCTTTAAGAAAAATTTGAATTTTCATACTCAATAACAATTTGTTTTTATTTTATTTATTGGCCTCGAGAACTTAATGCCCAGTCGTTACATTTATGAATATGTCTGCGAGTGTAAATTGGTATTTGGATTTGGATTTGGATTTGGATCAGATTATATCTGAGAAAAAAATTGCGGTGAGTCGGGATTGAACCAATGAAAACATCCAGGAAAATACGGAGAAGGTTCTTAAGACCCTTAAAAAAGAAAATTTCCGGAAATAGTTTCAAAAGTGGAAACTCCGATGGAAGACGGTCAAGTGTTCTTCGTCAGAAGGGGAGTACTTTGAGGGAAATGTCGCAATAGCCTGTATGAACTGCCATTTGGAAATTACAAGCCCAGTCTTAAAAGTTTCCAATCAAACCTTGTATATGTTGCAGTAAAAGCCCGTTTTTGGTAAGAACGGGTTCTTACTAGTTAAAACACGTTTCACTGAATAACTTTGTGGCAACCAGAATTTACTGATGTTGGTTGAGTTTGGTCCTGTTTATTTTCAAAAAAAAATTTAAACGAAAATGTCAAAAATTATATCCTAATTAGAAGCAAAGTTGTAGAGGATGTAATTTTTGACATTTTCGTTTGAAATATTTTGAAAATAAACACCTAAAATGAGGCAGAAGTTCAAAATTGAAGATTCTAGACCTTTGGACCAAACTCAACCAACATCAGTAAATTCTGATTGCCACAAATGAAACGCGTTTTGGCTAGTAAGAGCTCGTTCTTGCTGAAAACAAGTTTTTACTGCGACATATATATTAATAATACCATATGTTTATCTGCATACAACAGAGAACACTCTCAATGATTTCCTCTTAAAAAACGATTATAATTTAAAAATTATTTTAAAAAATTAATACGAATAATAAATAAACATATTTTTTTTAAGTTAATTTAATCCCCAATTTCACATTTCCAACAATGATTCTATTGGAGTTAAATCGATTGCTTTATTTAAAGCAACTTTTCACTTTGGAAACAACTGTTCCATTGACAACAACACATGCATCATTAATTTGTAAATATATAATGTGTTTAAAAAAAGGAAACCAAACAAAAGATCAAATATTTATGATAGAAAATAGGATGAATCGAGGGGAAATGTGGTGTAGGTCCTTCGTACCTCCAGCAATGAATTCACAGATGACCCTTTGGATTGGGATCTATCCCCATATCCCCATGGTTGGACAAATGTTTTCCAATTGCAGCTTAATAGAAAGACCTCGTTATTCCCCTATCATAATTTGTATTCAAAATAGATACTAATAATACAAATTCTATTGTTTTATCTAAATAACAGTCATTATTTTTTATTTGATAATATTTATTGAATTTATTATTTTCATTAATTAATCCAACATAAAATAAATGGATATTTTTTTTTCTCTCTCTCTTTCGTTTTTTCTTCATGATCAATTTTGTTTATATTTTTTTGAAAGTTTATAATAGGGAAAAATAAGGATAAGTTTGGAGTAATTTTTGGAGACGGACTGATAAGTGAATTAAGTGGATATCGATGAGGCACGAATAAAAATTGGAAAGTATCACTTGCTGTAATAATAATCTATTTCAGTAGAGACACTTATTCAAAAACCCGCAGTAGGTACTTAGTTCACTGAATTTATCAAGTGGGCTGTCAACCATTATTTATTTATTTGTTAAATCTTTGCTTATTCATTTCTAAAAGCATCTGAAACGCAGAAAAAAAACAATTTCCAAGCATTCATTTTTTTACTCTTCACGCGTCTGTCTGGATTCGGATATCTAAAATTCTAACTTTAAAAGAAAAGATCATAGAATGTTCCTTCTCGAACCAAAATCTGCGTATTTACAAAAGTAAGCATGATTGCATTAGGCTCTCTAGATTCAGAACCATTGGATAAAAATGCAGAAAATCCATGCATCTTGAAAAGAAGAAAGAGATTGGGTCGGAATGATGGTACCTGCGGACGTTGAAAGGCTGAAGGTTATATGTCTCTTGAAGAACGGATGCAGAAGTGAGTTCCACTCTCTAGAAGTCATAGAATAAACAAGTTAGCAAATGCGTTTGATGAATTTATATATAATTTAATTGCACAGGAGTGTTTAAAATAGCGCGTTTTGCTCAAATGAGTTTTTTTTTGGGGGGGGGGGGGGGGGGGATTATTGCTTTTATAACATCAGAACAAACGACAGGGTTTTCTATAATAAAAGGAAAGAGCAGAAAATATTTTAAAACCAGCCTAGGAATCAAGCTAGTTAAGATTCAATTTTTTATTAGCCTGTTAGCTCTCTATGAATTATACTATATATAGTAGAGTGGTTTTAGCATATATGGGGAATTTCAAATTACGTGAAAATCAACGGGACAACCCGGAAACTTATTCGTATAGATAAAAAACTAATAACTATAAATTTCGAGCAATATCGAACATCGCGTAACTGAGCCCTAGCACTCTAAAGTTTGAAAAAGTAGGTTTTTTCATCTTGGTCCACCCTAATATTAAACGGTCTTCCCAAATGGCCAAATCGCCAAATCGGACTAAAATTGACGGAGTTTTTATTATTAACTGTAGCGGCCCGCTGTTGCTTTGGCGACGAGCCTTTAGACACGGCCGCTAGATGACTCAGTCAGATCGTTGCGACACTTTTGCCTGACTGATAATATATCAGTCATGCTATAAGTGAAGCAACTTGATCTCGGCTGAGCATCTCATCGGATCGGATCGGATCGAATGGATCCGATTGGAGAGGCCAACCGCCAACTAGTAGCCCCTCCCCCGCTAACAAAGCGGATGGCGCCCATCCCGGCTTTCCATCAGGGCACAAACAACGCCCTACACACACGCAATCATTGTTAGGACCCCATCGACATGGTGGGGGGCGCGGACACGCACCACAACGCACTCAGCACTCACGAGCGCCCTAACATTAACTATTGAAGAGTATCGCAAGAAATATTCTAATTTTTATAAAATGATATCTAGAAAATTTTGAAATAAACAACTATGTTAACTAAAAAATTCATAATTGCGTCAATATTAGTCCGATTTCAATAAATAAACATGTTTTGGATTCGTACTAACGCCCTCTATCGATATAATATTAATTTGGCCGTTTAATATTAGAGTGTACCAAAATGAAAAATAGGGTATAAATCGATTTTTCCAAACTTTAGAGGCCTAGGGCTTGCTTATGCGATCTTCGATATGGCTCAAAATCTATCTTATCTAAAATAAGAACCACTCTAATATATAGGGTAGCAAGAGAATGCTTGAAGGCCCGCTCTTCAGTTCCATAATATAAATATTCAATCACCCGCGAGTCAGCTCACCAGCTGCCTCCTTAATTTCTACTGCTTGGCCTAGCACTTTCAGTATTTTTCCTTTTGTTTTATAATGAGTTTTCTTAATTGTTTATTAAAATATTATTAATCAAAACAATGAAATGTGAAAAGTCAATTATCTTCTTCCAAACGTCCAATGCAGTTATCCAAGGAGGTATTTTTAATTAAATGTCTTCCATTGTAGATTTTGAGGGATTTTGAGGGTATCCCATGGAACGGTCTTCCTCCGACCGTCTTCCCAGTAACATATAGTATAACCTTCAATCTTTCAAGGCACGCTCACACGAATACCTTCAACTCCGACCCAATTCCTAAATCTCTTCTTATTTCCAAGATACTAGGGTCCACCGCCGACTACAGAGGTTGTACCTTTTTGGTACAACTTCTTCTTGCATCAGTATCATTATAAAAACTAAATTGCGCTTTTTTGAAATGGATACCAGCAGATCTTTTTAAATAAATGTCTTCCATTGTAGATTTTGAGGGTAATATCCCATGGAAGTCTGACCGTCTTCCCATCAACATATAACCTTCAATCTTTCAAGACACGCATCCACGAATACCTTCAGCTCCAATCCAATGCCTAAATCTCTTCTTATTTCTAAGATACAAGGGTCCACCGCAGACTAGGTTATACCTTTTTGGTGCAACTTTTTCTTGTATCAGTATCATTATAAAAAAAATTGAGCTTTTGTGAAATAGATACCCTTGGTTTGTACTTTGATTCTCATAATAAAGAGATTCGTATTAAAAGCAGAACTCATGTCCCAGGATGATTAGTAAGTATATCTAATACATATTAAAAGGCAAAAGAGGCAGCTGGTAGTTTGCTGGAGGCGAGCCAAGAGCCGCATGCATTTGTGCCTCAAAAGTAGTGAAGTGCGGGGGTGGCGGCGCAGCGGTGAGCTGACTCCCTGGTGATTGGATATTGGGTATTGGTACCGGACGAGACAAGCCCGGCATGGCAAGTTGCCCCCCTACACTTGAACAGAATTGTTAAGATACCAGAGCGACGAATATTTCGAAGATCCAGCCCCATCTAGCCATCCAATTAAAAATTACTCACCACATTTTGGAACTAATCAAGGAAGCAATATTGATTTTCTTTTAAAACTTTTGAAAAGTAAAAATAAAAAAATAAAATAAATCCAATATAATTACATGAAAAAATATTTTGTTTTTCACTACCTATCCAAAAACTTGTATCATTTCATATGATTATCAAATTTAAATTTTCTTATTTAAACAAAAATTATTTTATAGTATAATAATAATATAATTTTTATTCTTTTCACAATTACACCAATTTTGTGTTTTTTTTCGATAAGCAAACATTTTCATTAAAAGAAATCAAAGAGGTTGTCCGCAGTGGTAACCACAAAAACTACGATTGTTTGTATACTTACATAAATAATGTTCATAACAATTTTGATACCTCTCTGTTTTCTAATTTTTATAATTTTAAACATATTTTCATTAAAACAAAATCACATTACGTAATCTAAAGAAATATTTCTTATTACGTATGATTCTATTCAGTCGATTTGAAGAAATTATTGATTCAAAGGTCATTCAACTCATATTTGGCTAATATACAAATTGATATGATTATTCGGATAAAATATCGGTGATGGTTAGCTATATGTTTTATCGAATTAGAAAGAGACACTTAATATGTTTTTATAAACATTGAAAAATTATCTAGTTATTAAAATATATATATAAATTAGACTCTGATGATAGACCCTGAATCATTTATTCGAGTAATTCAATATTTCTTTCATTTAAAATGCTTTTCATGTGGAGTTAGCTCCATTAATAGATTTAATATGTTAGTTGTAAAAATTCCTCTGCCCTTTAAAATTCAGCCTTTAATAAAATGAAGTCTATAAATCATCAGAATACTCTTGGAAAGTTGGGGGAGAAAAGGTATTTAGGATCAGTTTTCCTAAATTTCTCGAAATCAATTACTAACTCATTATCATGATCATATCAATTACTTCAACTACTCCATTTAAATCTATATATGGTATAAGCAAGCTCTTTAAATGAGAGGTAAGCATTATTCATTAGACTTTGCCTTATTTTTTGAATTTCAATTTTTATAAATATTTATTAATGGAATATTCTATATATTTTTAAGTAAAATAAAAGTATTTAAAATAATTATATATCAATAAATTTATTAAATTTCTTCCAGAACTTAAGTGACTTGATTTAAATTTTTCATTAAATTGAAGGGTTGGTTTTGTCACAAATATAATAAAACAATAATTTTAATAACTATTATATTATTTATTATATTTAGTTATCAATTAAATAATTCTAATAGTTATTAAAATTATTGTTTTATTATATTTGTGACAAAACCAACCCTTCAATTTAATGAAAAAAAAAAATCAATAAATTTGTATGATTTTTTTGAAAATTGCATTGCTATCTATGGCCCAAAGATGATGAGATAGAGAAGAAGGCTGTGTATCTACAAAAACGCCCTCTGGTGAACGTGACCGGGTAATAAAAATTATTCATTTTTTTTGCAAAAGAATGATTCAATATAAGTCAATTACATTTTAAATAAAGGATTATCCCTCAAATTATATTGTTGGTTATTGATTATGCATCATTTTGTACAATTTGTAAATATTTATACTTTATAAATCTTTTCGAGATCGGTCATGGTCACTAGAGGCGCTAAAAAAACTCGCATACTCTTTTTTAACAGAGCCTTCCCCTCTTTACTATGGCCTATTTGTCTCACGTGACTTCTTCGCTGAAGAAGCCATGTACTCTAAATGGCATTGCTTATGCACATAATCGGTATTTTTTTTTAATTTAGTGGTTGAAATAACACACATGCCCTTGAATCGATCTTGTAATTTCACAATGGAATTCAAGTAATCTAGTCGCTTCTCCAAGCATCCCACTAATTGCTAATTAACAAAATTAATGATTATCATTATATTTGTTTATATAATTATGACGAAAATTCTGAATCATATTCCTTTAAAATAATTATAGACCAGACGACTTTGATGTCTAAACATCTCTTTTTCCTTTTCTTTATTTTTGTTTGTTTGTTATTCTTGTTATTTGTATTTTTTTTTTATTCAAAACAAAAGCCCTTTCTTCTAGAGAACGATTCTTCTTTAATAAAGCCGAGTGTTTTTCAAAAGACCAATTTATCAATTTTCATTCTTTTGGCACTTTGTTTGCAATTTCAATTGATAGGGAAATTAAACTTGTGCTATATTAAGAGGAAATATTTTTTATAGTTTATCTAATTATACTAATAATATATAATAGTTTATTTTTTATTAAAATAATAATTAAAGTAAGAGCCAACATATTGGAGTTGGCAAATTAACTATCTTGAGCAAAAATCTAAAAAAAAAAAAAAATGGCCTTCAGGATTCAACCAGATTCGCTAGAAAAAATTTTAAATTAATTTTATAAAAAAAATTAAACTTTAAAAAAATCCATATTTTTCTGAAAACAGTATTTCAAAAGAATATATACTTAATATACAAGATGACTTAAAAAGTCAATAATCCGGAAATCGCTCAAAAGCAAAGTAATTTTAATTGATTTTGGAGAATATTGGATAACGTGCTTAGAAATTACTAGCCCAGATCATTATTTGATTATAGAGTGGTCAAAAAGTAAATAATAATAAAAATATAATCTACTATTATTCCATATACCAATTTTGCACTAATTTGTTGTATCGAATACGGTTTTCATAATAAGCTTATATATTAGTATAAAGAATAGCTTTTTCTTATAAAATCAAAAAAACAAAACAAAAAAAAAACAGTATAAGTAATACTTAATGCTTTTGATACAGTGAGTTGAGGAGAAGGTCGTTTTTTAAATTTTTCATCTCTTTTTCATCTCCAATGGCTAAATTCAAAAAATTCTTGACTTTCTTGCAAGGAACATAAAGGGAAAATTTTAATGAGGCCACGTGGCCGATTCACGTGGGGCCAGAGTCCCGGGGAGTCCCTGGGGGCGGCCACCTGCTGGATAATGCAAACGCCTCTCGTAAAAACACCGACATTATGCCCGGCCGCCCCCGATTGGGCCACGTTTTATATCGTCAGGGCCTTATTGTTTCTCGTCGTGTTGCTGGATTATCGTGAGGGTTCCCCCCCTCCAGAGTGCCCTATCGATCTTTTGGGCCCTCCGAGGAGCGTCATTTGGTCCTGAAAGTGATTTGCTTTGATCGAAATCCTCACATCTTTCAACCCGCAAACACGGTTTATCTACATTTACAATTTATACGGATGTTGACTTGGATCTTCAGCTCCCTTTAAAGAAAGTAGCAAAATTTACAGAAAGAACCAATTCTGTAGAATGGCTTCGTCAATATTAATCCCCTCCACCTCATGTACATTTTACATTAAATCGAATTCAATGAATAAATAGAAGTGGTATTTCTTCAACTGGAATACTTTTTTTATCGAATACTAAAACGAGTTCAGATTGTATATTTAATAATATCAAAAACGAAATGATATAAGTAACTCGTATATTAATTAAATGGATACGCTTTTTTGAAATTGTCCATAATATATTTTTGATCAATTATAAAAAATAAAATAATATAATGTACAAGATGAAGATATTCTTCATGTTTTGAAGGAAATTAACTTTTTAAACATCCACTCTTTTTGAGACAAATAGGAAAACAATTTAAAACAATTTTGCTTTTAATAAACAATACTACTTCTCGCGAAGAAACATACAATGGATTTTTACGGCTTTATTATCAATACTTCGGTGCTAAACTTATTTTTATTCAATTAACTCCCGAAAGAAAGTTTCTAATTGTTTTATATTTTCAATGCCAAATAATTCTTATTATAACAAATGTACCATATTTTAAAAATAGTCAAATATTCTAGTGAAAAAGACAAATGAAATCAATTTTGAATATTAAAATTTAAACATTATTTACTATATTTGTATAATTTGATCACGTGAAAATGAAAATAAGTAGCAGTTTTGCTCTCTTTCCGTAAGTCTGACAGATATAAATATCTATTTTAATGGTGATATTTATGTACTCATTAATATTATTAATATATAAATAAAATTATATTATTAATAATTTATATGATATATAATATTTATTTATTTAACTAATAATTTCTAATTAATATTTACATCGTCGTCAAAGTTCAATCTCGGAGAGTTCCCATTACGGTGTCGATATACATATATACAATATATGTAAGGATATAAATTATTTCTCGTTTGCCATCTCTAAGTCTTTAACAGAAATTATAATAATTAATAATGACACCTTAAAATAAATTAAGTGTAAACACCAAGTACAAAATTATGGTAAATAATATTGATACCCACTAGTAACAATATGAATAACTACCAAATAGTTGGATCATATGTATAATTTAGTCTATACTAAAACTCAATCTACTGTCGGCATATTTACACCACCACTTTAGAATTATTAAGATACGGCATCGCCTGGTAGAGGTAGGATATGCATTCAAATTACACGACCTGAATTGCGGGTTGCGTTATCAGGCTCTTAAAAATGTAATATTCTTTGAGGCTTAATAATAAATTGTAAAATCTCAAGTTATTTTTAAATATTGATTTTTCAAGGTTAAATTTTTGGGGTTTTTTTCACTTAATTTTGTCATGTATTGAAAAATAATAATTTGATTTGGCGTCATTATATAATATTTGACAAAAATATTTCAACCTAGCCAACGCAATTTAATAGGTAATATATTTAAACAGGTTTTCAGAAGATAAAATACTGACTAAATTTTAGTTTAAAGTTCGATTAGAAATATTTCAAATAAATTTTTAAATATAATTTATTTAATGAGTAAATTAAAATTATTTAAACAATAAAATTTAAATAAAAATTCTTTATTATTTCACTTTAAATATTACTTGTTACGTTCTAAGTATAGGAGTCTCCTGCCTTGATCTATCTTGCTTAACAATTAATTTCTAAAATTATTATATTTTATTATAATTGAAGATAAACGATATATTACGATCAATTTATGATTTGTTGAATGTATGGTATTAATCGATTTTAGTCAAAAATATTATTCAAAATCAAACAAACTTGTTACTTTATTTTTAAATATGTATATGCAAGAAAATTTAATATATTTTTATGCCATTAAAATATTTCCCCCATTTAATCAAGTAGAGGGGAGTCGGGTTGGCCGAGCTAGCTAACGCGCTGGCCCCGCTTCAGCATCATTGATGACGATGTTCAAGCGGGAGGCCGGGGTTCGATATAAAATTTCTACCGGCTAAAACTCGGCTCCCTCACTAACCCTATTAGCACTTTACTGATGTGCGTGTAAATGGGTTTTGTTCCCGGTGACAATAAATAAATAAAAAAAAAATATCAAGTATAAATGATTTAGATTTTAGACATTTTGGTTGGAATTAAATCAAATGGGAAAGAACAATTTCGTCTTGCTAGTGGAAAGTTAGCATTCAATGATTCAAAGTATCAATCATTAAACATTTAGTACCTGTATTATTTAAATTTTTACTGATTATTATTATTATTTTCCGAGTTGATACGCTTAGGGCCAGTTGAATGTCGGTTTGTAAAGTCTTTGTTAAGTTGGCAAACAGTCAAACACACACACTTTCATCTGATTGGCCATCCGGTCGGGCACATGGGGAATACTTGGGTTTGACCGTTTTTCAACTTAACAAATACTTTATAAACCAACATTTCAACTGGCCCTTACTCAGTACTAGTGCTGGCAAACTTTCCCCCCTACCCTGGCAGTTTTTCTTTACTAAGGGTTAGGCTCGGACGGTGCGAAAAAAAATTCACCATGGCCCGCACGCCATTTTCAGATTAATGTAATAATTAAGGATCTTGCGGATTATGTGGCAGTATTTTTATCATTATTATTATTTGAATTAAAGTTTTTAATTTGCACACAAAAATTATTATTATTATTATTTCTGGATTCTTTAAACTCTTGTATATTCATTTCATATTAAAAATATGACTAGGCCTATAAAATTCTAGGTGTCAGATCCAGAAAGAGAACAGGCTCGGAACTCCAATCTTGTGCAAGTTGACAATGGGGGACATTATTTAACTGTTTGCCATCTGACAGAGTTGTCCTATGACTTGCCATGATGACAGGGGCAGGCCGTTAAAAAGGCAAACATCGTCCATGCGTGAAATTTAAATTGTGCCATTTCATTTTCCGCATAGAAAAATCCATTCTCAGATAAATTCTCTTTCTCCACATATATATTCACGATTTCATTACACGCCGCTGCGACTTCAAAAGAATTTGCCTCCATTAATTCGGTTCCCCTTCCTGAGCCGGTGGGTCCCAAACTCCACCAGATACTTGTATGCTCTTGAGAGGGTGTTTAATCCCAGGCGTTCCTGTTGATACTCTGGTCTCTGATTTCTATTTTCTTTGTGTACGTAAAATTTCATTATTCTTCATTTTTCAAGCAACCCTTCTATCTGAAAGAATTTTAATAAATAAAAAAAACAATAATTTAAAATGTACAGTAAACTCTCGTTTATCAGCGGAATTGGGTGGCGCGAAATAAGACAATTCCGCGGATAACCCGCAAATAGTCAAAAAAGGAATTAAAGGAGACAATTTTATTTATAACGAGACTATAATTTCGAGAGCTTTGCCCTCTTCATCAGTCTATTACAATTGATTCATAAGAATTAATATATAAAAATTCTGATACTCTCGGCAAAAACGTAAACAACAAAAATGTACTTTTGAAAAATGTTTATTCAAGAAAGTTTAAAAATTTAATATTTTACAAGTTAAACAAATGTATGTGTCCATATAGTTACATAGTTTTTAAAGTTTACTTTTGCACAAAATAATCCGTCAGTAGTTTTTGTTGTTTCAATAAAACACCTCTTCTTCACATGAGATTGACCACGGATTAGCCGCAAAACGATAAACGAGAGTTTACTGTTTTTGCTATAAAAATTTTAAAAAAATGTTACGGACAATGAAATTTTGGAAGAAAATTCTAAGGTGTTAAAATTAAATAAAAAAAACCTTTAGTAATCATTTATTTTATAATAAGATTGAAGTAGTTTTTGGAGACGGACTGATAAATAAATTGAGTGGATATTGATGAGGCAGTCCAAAATTCGAAAAAAGAAGATTATCTTTTTATTTATAAACCGACGTTTCGGAGGCTTGTTTCCTCCATCTTCAGGATTTCAAAAAGTCAGTGAAGGGGAATGTCACTTTGGATTTCCTTCACTGACTTTTCAAAACCCTGAAGAAGGAGGGAATAAGCCTCCGAAACGTCAGTTTATGAATAAAAAGATAGTTTAAATTATCTTATTTTTTTGAATTTTGGACTGCCTCATCAATTTCCACTCAAATCACTTATCAGTCCTTGTTATGGTAGATCTTGATGAAATTAATTTGATTAATTCATATCTATTGTGAAATATATTCTGAAAGAATTCACGGTCTACTTTAGCAAGAAAAGATAATCCAACGCCACTTTTTTCCTTTGTTCTTTCTCAAAACATTAGCGGGCTGCTTGTTTTAATAGAAAATCAATTTCTTTTCTTTCCATCTTGTCTGACATAAAGAGTTCGATAAGCTCCTTTTGCATTTGAAACTGGACTGATAGTCAAAAACTAAATACACATTTAGTTTAAGGAATACATTTATAATAAATCTCTTTTGAATAGATTACATGAAGCACATTCTTTACAAGTATTAAAATCGTGTTATTTTAAATTTTTTTCTTTGAAGAGAGAGGGACGGGTAAAATTTTTAATTTCAAAATAATCGAATACAGCTGAAGGATTGTGAAGAAAAAAATTATTACATTTCCAAATAAGATGTATTTATTGAATTGTCATTCTTTTTTTTCCCCTCTTCTTTAAAAGCAACGTTTCTGAGGATTCTTCCCTCCTTCTTCAGAGTTTCTAAGGGTCAGTGAAGGAAACAAACAAGATACTTCCCTCTTCTTTTCTCCAAAAGTGTTTGAAATTTTTCTTTTCTTAACTGAAGCATTAGATATATTTTTTTTTCTTAATTAAGAAAAAAATTCTATTTAATGCTTCTGTTAAGAAAAGAAAAATTTCATACACTGCTGGAGGAGAGAAGAAGGAATCATCTTGTTTGTTTCTTTCACTTGACCCTTAGAAACCCTGAAGAAGGAGGGAATAATCATCCGAAACGTTGCTTATAAAGAAAATGGGAAAAAAGAATGCCAGTCCTATAAATGTATCTTATTTGGAAGTGTAATATTTTTTTCTTCACTATCCTTCGGGTGCATTTCATTATTTTGCAATTAAAATAAATAATCCAATTTAACCAGAAAAATTACAATTGAAACAGAATTAGATTATTTATGACATACTCACAGAAAAATAAAGAATCTCAAACTATACTACCTGGAATTTTTTCTATCTCAAATTTTGTAATTTTTAGTTTTAATAATCCTTCAACATTTCAAGTGAGTGGTGTCAAGTACACTGAAGTATATAGCGAGCAAGCATTACATAATGTCATCTAAACAAATTGAGATTATGATTGTTATTTTTATCTTTTTGTAATTGTCTTATTTTCAGCAGCTATTACTATTTATTATTTATGTCACTAAAAATTGACATTTATTCATTGATCAAAAGAATTATTTTTAAAGATTTACTAAACCTCTTTTAAGCATATTTCTTTGTAATATCTCTGTGTTGGTTCTCAAAATGTAGCCAAGGGATCTTCCGATTATATGGCTGCCAGTTTGTGCTAGTTCATTAAGCGTTAACCAGGGTGCACCACGAGGAGGCCAACTAGCTTTACACCCCATAGGCTAAATTAATAAATGTAATATCGTCTTCAATTGTTTATGTAATTTTTTAGAAGTAGAATCAAAACTGTATATTTATTAGTAATGAAGCTGTTGAAGCTTTTATTTTTGTGATTATTATTGAAATTTGAATTTTTAGTGAAATCATACATAATTAATCAAAATCATTTATTGAACAAGAACAAAAAATTCCTAATTGTAATCAATTATAATTAAGTAATGGAGAGGGATTCAGCCAATGGGTAGCCTCTGCTGAATGAAAAAACTCCCAATTATGGAAAACGTTTCGGCTTTGATTGAATAATGCCATCATCAGTTCCTAAGAGAGTATTAGCGACACAATTAATTTTATAAATAAATTGTCCGCAGGCAGAGTTGTTATGGATTTTATCATAATATACAAAATTATATGAATTATAAAATACTACAAATACTATAAATCACTAGATATGCGCAACGTCTCAAGTACAAATACCTGGTACTTGGTGGACAATTTATTCTTAAAATTAATTGTGTCGCTAATACTCTCTTAGGAACTGATGATGGCATTATTTAATTAAAGCCGAAACGTTTTCCATAATTGAGAGTTTTTTTTATTCAGCAGAGGCTGCCCATTGGCTGAATTCCTCTCCATTACTTAATTAAAAACATATACAGCCATCAAAATTGTATCAACTTTATAATTAATTATGTGTGATTTCACTAAAAATCCAAATTTTAAAACAATACATGTTTCTTTTTTAAAAGTTAATCAAAGAGAATGACCACTGGTTGATACAGATAAATACGCAAATATTTGCATCATGCAGAGAACATATCTTCTTAGATTTACGCTTAAAAAAATATCAACAACTCTTTTAGGTATTATCGAGAAGAAAAACTTATTAATTTTATGAATTCTATTTTTAAGTTTTTTTTTTAAGAGTTAGTACCAGATCCGAAAAATCTTGAGATGATTCATATGGACATCTTGAGAGATAAGTACCAACTCTGAGTTTACATGTGAGTTGGAGCGAAAAACAATCGGACTTTGTTATTACATAAACGACTTTGAAAGCAAGGCAAAATGCATGTATTTGAAATATAGATAAATATTGTATTGTTTCTTAGTACAAGGTACATAAGCAACTACAATACACAAATAACTAATTCTCTAATGATTTATACGAGAATTACAAAATTTTTACCGACATCAAGTTTTAACACATAAATCATAAAGTCCAAAAAGAAAATTTTAATAGGTTTCCAATAAACCTTATAAAAATTGCACTCAGATAACAATTACAGCTTTACAATACAATCAGCAAAGGCAAGAAACAAAAATATTGTACATAAATGAAAGAAACACAAACTAAAAATCTGAAGTATAATAGGTAATTACAATTTTCATTCTAAGATTAGATTCCTAATTATATAAATTACCTTGATACAATTTAAAATCTTAAACACAATCAAATTGCTTTAAGAAAAAATTAAAACTAACGTTTAAAAGTTAATTTGTCTAAAATATAAGTAACTATGTATACTTTAAATAGAAAAAGCCTCCAAAAGAAAAAATGACATTCAATCTAAATAGCATTCCTAGCGGGACCATCTGTGGTCTAGTTGGTAAAGGCGCTCTTAGGCTAAAGGGGAGAGACACGGGTTTGACTATCGGGTGCTCAATTCATTTTTCCTTTTCAAAAAATAATAAAATAATTTTCTATATATGTAGAATTAACATAATAAATTATTGATTACATTATTTAACTTTCGCGGCTCAAATTGCTTTAAGAAAAAATTAAAACTAAGTTTAAACTTACTAGCTTTAGCGGCTTAAATTTCTTTATCTTATACATAATGTTTGTATATAATTTCATTTATCATTAGGTAGTCTAAAATGAAAAAACTTCATCATCACTAATATGATCACTAACTTAACATAAATTTAACTTACTTTTTTCACCCCCTGCGTTCTTTTATTCCCATAAACAACAATATTACTTCTTTTTTCTATTGATTTTAAGAGACTGAAACTAGAAGAAAAATATAATAGTCATCAATTCACGCCCTCTTTTTAAACGATTTCTAAGATGAAGAGCTTACTTAAAATAATACATTAGCTTGTTGTCTTGTCATCTTCTACAAATGACTGCGGTTGTTTCCATCCTCCATTCTCGTTTAAACTGATTATTAAAGTTGATTCACTTTAAGTCATTATTCTTCTTACTTGCCACTTGCAGAGTTTATTTATTTATTTATTTTTTAACAAAAATGTAGCTACCTGTAATGATAATATAGTGTTTTATTCAGAGTTCGAACACTACGTAATGTATTCTTATCTTTAATTGTGCTATTCATCAAACAACTGGTTGGATATTTTGTACTATCCGGGATCGATGGTATCCTTGCTTGTCGTTTAGTCATTTGTCACGGAGGGACACTTGTCGGCCCCGGAAGCCCATCTCTCTTGCTGTCTTCCTGGGTGGCGTCTGATCCCGCCTCAAGATCGTAGGACGCCTGCCTCTATTTGCAAATCTCGTTTCAATTTCACCAGTGAAAGAACTCATCTCTGGATGCCGTTGAAAACAAATATCACCTCCCTCAAATCAATTGAATTCGATTACAAAACACTTCATCCCTTCCATATTGATTTCTGAAATTAAGCATCGTGATTTCTTAATTTCTCTTTTTTTCTTTTTAATTCAATTAATGGTAGAGATTTTTTTATCAGTAAATTTCTAATTAAAAAAAAAACTTTAATTTATTACAATGCCCAACAATGAAAATGTTTCGGGCTCAAAAATAGCTGATTTTTATGTATTTTCACCTGCTGAATTCAAAAATACCCAAAATATTACCGATTAGCTCTTGTTTTGGAGATATTATCGGACAAAACAACTAAAAAGGCCATTTTGACCCATTTTAAAGTCCCATTAGATACAGGGTGGGGCATAAAGATCTACAAGATTTTGAAGAAGTATAAAAAATGAAAAAATTTAACTGGAAAAAAACTGAATATATTTTTGAAAAGAACATAACATATTTTTTAATGTGTTTTAAACATTATCAGACAAAAAAGTGTGTGTGTGTGGGGGGGGGGGGGGGGTTAAAAATAAAAATTCTAGCCCTTTCGACAAAACTC
>JALMQS010000117.1:12475637-12564478 GCA_024734495.1 Forficula auricularia | reverse complement strand
AAGCTGTTTTCTATTATGTCAACAAAATATTTGATTTCAAAAATTGCTGTTTAATATCTAATGGGACTCGAAAATGGATCAAAATTGCTTTTTTCGTCGTTTTGACAGATAATATCTCAAAACTCTGACCTGATGTAAAAAATCGGGAAATTGCATGATAATCAGCGTATAAAACTCTACTGGAATCCATTGTAGGTTTACGGTACAAATTTTTGTTGAGCAGTGTTATTTCTCTCCCTAAATGCTCACACTCCTATTTTCATTTATCTATTCCATTAATTGACGTTGTCTTAGGTCAATAGTTTAATAACCTTTAGGGTTTTACGCGACTGTAACTTGTCCATTAAGAAAAGATCTAATCATTCTTCTTGTACGTTTTTAATCACTTACAATAAAAACTAAGAGTATAGTTCCTTCATTTGAAAATTTCTGAGAATACTTGTAACGATCTAATTCTTTGGAACACCTCAGATTGAAAGTGATAAACGAAATCATAAATGCTACTTAAAAAATAGTTAATGGTCATTACAGTCGGCAAATATTAATACAAACTTGACTTATATTAGCATATAATGAAAAAAGTTAACTTAAATATATATAGGTATATATACATATTGTTCACTTAATAGGAGCAAAAAATACTTTTGCAGCGATGTTGATTCATTTTCTAATGAACAATGTTTCATTATAACAAAAAAAGATAAGTAATCTAAAATTAAATCTAGAGCAAATCTCTCACTTATTTTTTGAATCTTCATTAGAGAATGGAGTATATTTTCTCTCTCTTTTTCTATATAATTTGACGTTAGATCATTATTTAACTTCATTTTATATAAAATGTTTCAAGTTTATTGACGAGGCGGTCGGCCAGAGTCGTTAACCAAATATTTTACTATATTTATCTTCAATAAGTTTAAAAATATATTTTAAATTTATTTAATACTATTAATAGTGAAAATATTAAAAACACGTGCTTTTTCATTAAAGTTTCCTTGGATCGATTAGTACAGTTGATTATATTAATTGTTAAAAAAAACTACACAGAAAGATGAACAATTTTCTAATTATTTAACCTATTTAATAATAATAATAATAAAATAGAAAACAAACAAACATTTAATTAAAATTTAATAACAAAACTAACAATATGAGAAAAATATATGAATATCAGTGGCGGTTGGTGACTTTTCAAGCAGGGGATGCTGTCCAAAAAATACCCTTCATTTTTGAAATTTTATTTTAATCTTTGCTTTAGAAATGGATTAATCCAAAAGTTCTCGAATCATCTTTATTTATTCCTTTTTTTGTAATATTTCTATTTTAATAGTTCCTCAGCGAGAACAATTTTTATTGGACTAAAACTCGTTTGAACTTGTCTTTGACATGTTTGAACTGGAAGATATACCAGGTAGGGACTTCAAACTTTCTATCCGCACCCTTTTCGGAAAAATCATTCATTTTAATTACTCCTTTAAACTATGCAACAATTTTATTTTATTTCGAGAACCAATATACTTTTCAAAACAAATTTTTTTATAGAAATATTTGAAATTACAAATAATAATTTGAAAATTTAAAGATCTTGAAATTTTGAAGTCGACCTTATATACTTATGAAAATACTCTAAATGTTTGAAATTTTAGGGATTCGTCGCATCCACAGCATCCGTTGACCGCAAGCTACTGATGAATATACATACATCAATTTTTATTAGCCATCTTCGGATGCAGACAAAGTATTGAATTTATTAGAATTATATTTACTTCTCTTGTTTATAAATGTCTTAAATGTGAATATAAATCATTTTCACGAATGATTTTTTCTCACTGTGTCTGAATCTTACGATGACTCAAAAAAAATAGAAAGTTCATTCTGATCAAAATGTTTGTATTAAAAAAAAATTAATTTTCGGTCAAACTTAGAGAATGGTTATTGTGACTAATGAGCGGATTGTGACTATTGTGACTAATGAGCGGATTGTGACTATTGTGACTAATGAGCGGATATTTGACATGTTTGAAACAATAAACTGCACTTCACTATTTATAACATTTTTGTAATAATTAAAAAGATTTTTATTTTAAAATAAAAAAATATTTTTTTCAAGAAGAATGAATCACCAGAAGAGAGTTCACAAGTTTTATAATATTGTTAAAATCAAATTTTATCTTTTTTATATGTCAATATTCGAAAAAAACAAACCAACAAACAAACAAATTGTTTGGAATAGATGCTTAAAGAGCAAGAATAATTACAATGAATAAATGAAGGCCTGGATTCTTTTATTGTTTGCTTTTGTTGTTTTGCCTTTTTGCAATCTCCGTATTGTTCAAAAGTCTTTGTCTCGTTCATGTAATGGTATTATGTGAATTCATGTGTTGATTTTGATGTTTAGTCGAGAAGGATTTAAATGGTTTGAGTATGCTATTTTTTGTTCACCTCATTTCAATCTATTTTTCTTTTTCTATATTAATTTTTATCTACATTTTTCAAGATCTAAGTTTGATGGATTTTTTTTTATTGCAATCGAATGCAAGAAGGGGCCCCGCACCAGTAAGATGCAGCCCCTATGGATTTCGAAAGACCCTTGCATTACCGAAGAGAAGTGAAAGTTGATCAGGTGAGAGGGGGGAGGCGTAGGTGTTTGTGCACCCGGTTTTTGAAGGTTTGAAGATTTTAAGTATTGGGGAAAATCCCGGGAGAGAGTTTTAGTTGCTTGAAGTCATGGGGACTGGCACTTTCCCAATTTAACCCTCAAAGAGTCTTGGGAATCGACAAAACGCGCAAAGCATGCATTGGGGGAATTACTGATTTTAATTCATAAGAGCACCTATCGTGATAGGTTCTATGTTGCAGTAAAAACACATTTTTAGTAGGAACGTGTTCTTACTAGTTAAAACGCGTTTCAGTGAATAATTTTGTGACAACTAGAGTTTACTTATTTTGGTTGAGTTTGGTTCAATGGTCTAGAATCTTCATTTTTGATCTTTCGCCTCATTTTGCATGTTTATTTTAAAGAAATTTTAAACGAAAATGTCACACATTAGATGCAAAGTTGTAGAGGATGTAATTTTTGACATTTTCTTTTAAACAATTTTGAAAATAAAAGCCCAAAATGAGGCGGAAATTCCAAAATGAAAATTCTAGAACTTTGAACAAAACTGAACCATCATCAGTAAATTCTAGTTGCCAAAAAGGTATTCAGTGAAACACGTTTTAACTAGTAAGAACCCGTTCTTACTAAAAAACGGGTTTTTACTGAATCATCTATAAAATAAGGAATGCACTGAAACACTTCTAAGATGAGCTAGAGAGTCGAGGGAGTCGGTGAGGGTAGAATCGAAAATTAGCCTGACAGTGCATCCAGGGTAGCAAGAGAATCTTTGGAGTAGGGATGTTACGGAGCTTCGACTCCGACTCCGAAAGGTCGGAACTTCCGATTGATTTTACACATCCGACTTCGGCTCCAATAATTTTGAATTGGAGGTTATAACGAAGATCGAAAACCACGCCCCTCAAGATTTTACTTGTCAGCCGGGGATCCCCTCACGCCAGCATATTTCTCTATTGCTGCATGTTACTTACGTATGTGTATTATTATTTATATTTGACTGATTAAAGAGAATGATTACTGAATTAAATTTCTAGTATTTCATTAGGCCTGCCCTTAACAGTTAATTAAATACATCTCTCTTCGACTCCGGTTCCGGTAAACCCACCTCCGTAACATCCCTAGTTTGGAGGCCCCTTTTTTTGTTGAGCAAAGTTTTTATTTCCTAGGATAAACTAAAATGCAAATCCGTCCAGAATCTGTTTGGTTTTCGATTGCGAATTAAAATCCGATTGATACTTGACAAGGGAGGCCTCGCCCCTCGCATAAGCACAATGTGCCACTTGTTAACTAATGCTCAAGTCTGCGGCCGGAGGAAGGGGTCGGTTTTATGCCTGGCTTCCTCCACCCTCTCGACTCTTTTAAATCATACACCCGTCCAGGCATTTGAAGCCCAAGAGCCTTTAATGAAGTAAATAAACACATAATTAGTGAGGTCCAATATATTTTAATTGAATGAGACCAGCGACGACTGATAAACATTCGATCGGAAGATTTTATGGACTTGGGGGATCTTTTCATCAAGCGGGAAATCAAGCCTATATAGTCTTGTTTTATTTAAACGCTTTTATCGCTCCAATGAATAATCTTTACGGCACGCTGCTCCATGCCTCATTAAGTTTATTAGTTCTTTTTTTTTTATTATGATTTTTACATGCAAGTGCTCGGCTAATAGCCCTTCCTCTTCCTGACTTTCATTTTTCGCGCTTGTTTAGCTCATTCGTCTTGTTTTGCCGTTTGATTATCCTGTTAGATAAATCCCCTTGAATTTAACGCGAGCCTTTTCGACGATGACTTTTTATTCTTTATATCTTGATTCTTTTGTCGTTGCTGAATATTGCTTTTAAAATGAATGCTCGAGGGCTTGAAATGCCACCACGAACGCTGATCGTCATAAGTTGAAACTCTATTTGGAGCTATCACCACCCCCGAATGTCACCCGACAATTGTGCTCCTCTGACACGTATCGAAACCGGACTGGGGAAAAGTTGCTCGCTGTCTCAAACCCTAATACATAAACCAAAATAGTAGCCAGTGGCGATTGCTTTCTACGTCGCCTTTAATAAAAGAATGGTGACTCACTTTCTAAAATACACCCCGCTCAACCCCCGCCTCAATTTCAGATGGAATCCAATTGTAGAAAAGCAGGAAAAGTTAATTTTATGAGTTGGAATTCTATTTCAAATTGCATCATATTTTAGATTCCGACAAACGCACAACAAAACAATCTCATTCAGGAACTTAAGTATTTAAAATATATGTAATCCAAACGTGCTATACAATTATTCCGATATTCTAAACTTTTATAAAATCATATGAATCTTTTTTAATCATTGAGGTATAAAATGAGTAAAAGGTGGGCTAGCATTAGTAAACATTCAAATCAAATTTCGAGCCATAATACACGTTATTTTGAATTTTGAATACTTAAAGAAAAAATTAAAATCACATATCAATATTATTTATCATAAATGTTTTTTTCGAAGCATGGGTAAAGTATTATAATCAGTCTCGCGGCAAGCGCGACTTCAAAGGTCCCTCAGGTAAAGACTACGGAACCCATGGTCTCAAAATCATAAATTATAGTATTCATTTAGGTTGAATTTTAGTACGTGACGGTTTTGCCAAAAATTACATGGGGTCTCGTCCACAGGCCAAAACGTGTGATTTTTTCATTATAGTGTGCGGGTATGTATGTAATATGTATGTATGTTATCGTTTTTTTTGTCCACGATTTTTTCCACACCGTTGAATTGATTGAAATGTAATTTAAAACCTACTATTATTTTAACAAAATAAAGCGCTGATTAGTTTATGATACATATCGATCCACAAACATTAGTACTTTATTCCGGTACTCTTTTAATTTTTTCTTGAAAATGACTAAACCAATTTTGATGAAATTTAATATTGTAATTAAGTACCTTGAGAACTACAAAAAAGGTTAAATAAAATTTTTAGTAAAATTATATTTTAAAGTACTTTACTCTAGAGAAAGATAGTACTTTTTTAATTCTTTATTATTTTATTTTAATCATGGACTGGAAATAGTGATATCTGATTATTAATAAAGGAATAAACATATTAATATTTCTAATAGCATTGGATTAAGTTTAGCAACGATCCGTTGCAGTTTATTTTTTATTTTTTTGTAATGATATTGATACAAGAAGAAGTTACCACAAAAAGGTACCACCACTGTAGTCCGCGGTGAACTCTTGTATCGTGAAAAGAACAAGAAGAAATTTCAGGGATTGGATATTAATTGAAGGTATCTGTGGATCAGGGTCTTGAAAGACTGAAAGCTTAAGTAGCCAGAAAAACGTACAAGGGAAGCGAGTTCAAGTTTTTAGAAGTCATAGGGATAAACGAATTAGCGAATGCTTTTGTTCGGTTAATATCAAATTTAATGGCGAAGTGGTGTTGAATCTTAGAAAATTGTGTATTTTGCACAAATGAATCTTTTGGAGGGTTATTACAACTTTTGACACTCGTTTATATTTCACAAAGCATATGCAATTGAAAGAGAACGATTTCGAAATTCTCTAGCCATTGTGCCCATTCTGCCATTAATTTAATAATGGAATTCTTGGCTTAATTTATATTAATTGCGCTATTTTTCTAAAGAACTCCTTAAATAATTCAATTAACTAAGCCATGAATCTTCTTTTGGTTCGAACTTGTTTCCTCTTTCTAAACCAACCAGTATCATTACCAACAAATTAGGGGACCTTAGAAACTAACGTTCTCTTCTCTAGGGGCAGTTTGTAATTAAATTCGACGAGGGTATTTGTATTCGATTCTGCTGGAAGTTGGGCTAGAAAATCAGTAGAGCCTTTGATAAATTACTCCTTAAAATCACACTCATTGACTTGTTGCTAAACAGTTCAAAATTAAAACTCAGAGATACTTTCATAAAAACTTCGAAGGATCTCCATTCTTCAAACATAAAACAAATTATTAGTTGTCTTTTTCCATAGATCAAACTAAAATATATTTTTGATTTTAATGCTTTTTTTTCTAGTTGAACCATCCATGATGCAAAGAAACAACATAATAATAATAGATAACTGGAAAATTGAGTTTAATTTTAAAAAAAAATATGTTTTTTTTAAATTCTAGAGTCACTAGAGGTTATATTTTCTCCAAAAATGTACTTTAATAAGAATTCAAAAGCCGAATCAAAGATCTTATTAGATACGTTTTATTTCATACCAGAAGTGCTCTGGATTCAAAGGTGACATATACGAAGGTCATATGTTGCCGACGTCTGCGTTAGATTTATTGCTAATGTTTATATTATATTTTTTAAAGTTTAAATTACGTTTTTCTCTATTAATTCATGATATTGATAAAATACTGTATTTTCAACGCAAATACAGATTTCAATAAAATCGCCTCAGTAGAAGCGTGTTAAAATTAGATTATACAATTTTAGCCAGAGTAACCAAGTCAAATAAGAGCGTGTAAAAACTTTTGAAAACAAAATGCATTATATAGAAGAAAAACAATATTAATAATGAACACATTACCATTAACTAAAAAAAAAAGAAAATATTTAAATAAATTCTAATTTCTTAAATGTGATCACAATCGGCGGAGAATAAATTTTAAAAGGGCTGATGGTAAAAAAAAATTCGGTATTTGCAATTTTGCCTGTCGGGCAAGCAAGGGCAGAGGGTAGAATGAGTGCAGGAATTAGATTGAGGGGGGGTAGGGGGTCGCAATTTCTGAGGTGGTTTGAGGAAGGCATCCAAAGGCACTGGCTGTGATGTTTGTTCAGGCAATGAATTGCGCCCCCGGCCCTACTTAAAGGGGGCCTTTGCGTCTGATTTATTTGGCGCAAATATTGATTTATGCGCCAATAAGATTTGCCAGCAGCAGCCGTCGCCACGTCGCGAATTCTACGTGAGGCGCTCTTTTGTCGTTGCATCCTGCGATTTGCCGCCTTCGTCTCATGTTCGGGCTGTTTCCTCAGCCCTGTGGAGAAAATAGCGGAAAAATCAAACAGTCATATCTCGGATAATGATGTAAATACATTCCCTTCATTTGCCTTTAAAAAAAGAATCTGATTTACCTTAGAAATAAGACTTTACAAAGTTTGTTCGCCCATCAATATTTCGAAGTGAGAATTTTTTTTTATCTAAAAACTTTTCACAACTTAAAAGATTTAAAAATAAACAGATAAGTCAATGCCATTTCCAGCGAGTCAGGAAAATTGCATAAATAATAAATAAATATATAAATAAAAACTTGCTAGATAGAATGTTTAATTAAGGATGGAGATTCGTTCCAAGATTAATTGACCAAGGTACATAAATGCAAGTGGGAGTATCTGGTGATGATGCGGCAACCCCTGGCAGGTCTTAATGACCTGGTCGACGTCGATGTGAGTGTCACCCGCGTTTGCCGAGATTTATGAACAAGTTAATTCGGTTATCAAGCATCGTGGCTGGCGTGATTTACACGTCCGAAAGCCGCCCTCGAGAACTCCCTCGGCTTCACTTCCCCCCGTTTTTTGGTTTTCTCTATTCAGCTCCGGTCAATCGCTCTTGATTGGGACAACCAACTTCACCGGATCTGTTCGATTTCGAGTAGCTCAAAAATGAACCCAATTCAAACATACCCCCCTTTCTCCCTGTCCTTTCGTCAAAAGGCGTCTCGGGAAACTTGCATTCGGCTGTCGAAAGCGACTTTTAATGATCGAAATATGGAGGTGGGTCAGCCTCTACTCGTTCGGCATAAAAGATTCAACTTGAAAAAGTTCTTGCCCGTACTAGCATTACTAATTCCATCTAATAGCATTTCTAGATTATAAATTATAATCCATTCCAGATCCAAGCTACAAACAATCTCTATGACTGAATCAATAATGTTTTTCACGCCAGAACATAACCAGTTCAATTTATTTATTTATAGCCTCTATTTGGCTCCCAATTACAAAAATATATAAATAAAATTACATACATAAATACAATTACTACAAAAATAAGCAAATACATTAAGATTGAAGCAATTTTTCGATAAGTGAAATTGAGTCGATATTGATGAGGCAGTCCAAACCCTGAAGAAGGAGGGAATAGCCTCCGAAACGTCGGTTTATGAATAAAAAGATAGTATAAATTATCTTCTTCTGTTTTTGGACTGTCTCATTATCCACTCAAGCAAATACATTTGTTTTCTTTCTTCTTATGATGGAATCCGAGGGGTGAACCGCGACCTCATATCGTGTACACCTACTTCCACTTCCGCTTTCATTTCCAAGTGGAAGACAATAGATGAAGGGGCATTATCTATTGAATTCCAAAATAATTCCAGAAAATTCCAAAGACTAATTCAAATCGCGGTTCATCCCTCGCAGGCCCCCAAGGGCATAGACCTCTCCCAGGTGATTCCATGCATCTCTAACTCGATCAATTTGACTCCATTCAGCCCCCGCAGCCATCTTCAAGGCATCTTCTTGCCGTCTTCCTCTGTTCCTTGTTTTATTTATAAGACACCATTCGGTAATTTTCTTTGTCACTCTCATAATGACCCCTGCCCATCTTCATTTCATTTGTTTTATATGGATCATAATATTCTGCATTTTTATTTTTTCATACATGATTTCTATTTTTATTTTGTCAATTCTTCGAGTTTCTAGTATGCTCATGATGGCTCTTTGTGTTGTTTCTAGTTGTTTGTAGTTATTTTTTGTGATGGACCAGGTTTGCGCTGCATATGTTAACAATGGTATTACACATTTTTTTGAATACATTAATATTGGAATTCGTTTCAATTTTTTTATTTTTAAAAATAAATTTTAATGACCAATATTTTTTCCAAGCCAGAATAATTCTTCTTTTAATTTCTTGGGATGTTTTTTTTTTAAATTGTATTGATTGGGCGAGATAGATGGTCATGAAATAAATACTCGTTCGACATAAAAGATTCAACTTGAAAAAGGTCTTGCCTGTACTAGCATTACTAATTCCATCTAATAGCATTTCTAGATTATAATCCATTCCAGATCCGAGCCCACAAACAATCCCTATGAGTGAATGAATAATGTTTTTCACGCCAGAACATAATCAGTTCAATTAGGTATTCATAATTGCTTTGTAGCATGCGGGCCAACTAATGCAACTTGATTCAAATTCATTTTATCAATTCCCCAACGTGACAACGCCGCATTACAATTTTAATCCAATTGCAAAACTCGCTCTTGTCCAAACAACCATTTTTCATCGGGGACGTCGCTATTTAAAATGGATGCACTTTTCCGTTCGAGATCCATCTGGCTAATTTGGCCACCACCCAAACAAACGGACATCCACTCGACTCGTATTTTGTTTAGCGTACGAGTGATTGGATATTCTCACTTATTCATATACACGCTAAAGCGAAATTGGATTAAAACCTCTCCGTCCGCCTGACGGAATAACTTTAAATATATTTTCCAACATTCTTGAAATAACCTGATCGATTATTTACCTTCAATTTTATTTAGTATTTTTCCTTTAATAATAGAAAATTGAGGCCTTTTTTTATAGAAGTGTTTTTGCTAGGATTTTACTTTTTTTTGTACGCTAGATGCGATATATATAAACCTATTTATTCAAGTCGGAATAGCATATGTTGAATGGGCGAATATGTACTTTATCAGTGGCTCTCTAACCGCCGAAAAGAATTAATATAAAAAAATAATCAGCCAGTAATTCATTAAATAAATATTTTGATGTAATTTAACTTCGAAATATTGCTATATTTTTTAATCGTGCACAATAATAGTGTTTCTTGATAATCTTTACACAAATATTATTCATACATCGAAAGAAGCTAAAATCCGAGGGGTGACGCGAACTAAAATCGTGTACACTTACTTTCACTTCCACTTTCATTTCCAAGTAGAAGACAATAGATGACAATAGATTATCTAATGAATTCCAAAGTAATTCCAAATAATTTCAAAGACGGTGTACACCTAATTCCAATCGCTGTTCACCCCTCTCTAAAATCACTTGTTAATAACAGGAATAGTAGGGAATTGGATAAAATTAAATACATAGAGGTTTTTTTAATGGGTCAGACGTTTCATCAATTTATTTTGACATCCTCAGTGGCTAGAATGATAAAAACAGGAATTATAGAAAAAACTTATAAATAATTAACGACAAATTTTAATTGTTAAAGAAAAGTCGTTTCCAAAATTGTTGATTACCTACTGTGAACCAAGAATATGTTAAAGAAAGATTAATGATGCTTTGTCTAATAGTAAAATTGTTTTTTGACAAAGAGTGTGATAAAATGAGGTATTTCTAACCTTACCTAAAGTTCAATTTATTTGTAAAAGTTTTTTTCTAATTTTCCTGATTTTATCATTCTAGCCACTGAGGAGGTCAAAATAAATTGACGAAACGTCTGGCCCATTTAAAAAAACTAATTAGTAGGGATTTTGGTGTTGGTGCAAGGTGAAACATCTTTAATAAACAGTGAAAGCAAAGATTTAAGTATCTTTTTGAGTGTCTTTTTTTGAAAAAAGATGGAAATTATTTCAAAAATGTATTTAACTTTTAAGGACATCATAGATATTAGAGAAATATTTTTACATTGCATATCAGAGAGGTTCGTCCCCTTAGGAATCGAACCCAAGCGCTAACTAAGCTTGCCGGGCCAGTAGCCAAACCCTTAAGACAAATCTCTCTCTGACATACAACATATATAAGTATTATAGCTAAATTGATAGAGTTTTTCTTTAGGAGACGGACTGGTATAAATATGCAATTGGATGTTGATGAAAGCAGTCCACGGTGGTTGTAAAAAAATAAAACTATAGAGGTTTTATTATTTTACATTTATTTGTTAAACCGACGTTTCGGAGATTTATTCTCTCCTTCTTCAGGGTGACTTTTTGTTACCCTGAAGAAGGAGAGAATAAATCTCCGAAACGTCGGTTTAACAAATAAATGTAAAATAATAAAACTTCTAAAGTTTTATTTTTTTACAACCACCGTGGACTGCTTTCATCAACATCCAATTGCATTATAGCTAAAGATTGAAGGGAGTGAAATATTCATTTACTATGAGTTAACATTTCTAGGTCACTTGTTTCATATTAAAATTAAAAAATAAAAGAAGTAAATAGCTGTAAGCTCGAAATATATGTATTATTGGTCGCCGTCCTAAAAAAAAAAAAAATTTGGGTCGACAACCCTTCATGGGTCTTGGCCTACTGAATTGGTCGCTGTCCTAATTGGAAACAGTACCGAGGGGTCAAGTGGTTAGCTCAACGCACATCTACAACCTTCGTTTTAGTTTTCTTAACCGAGATTCGCTACTTCTCAATCAAGCAGCTACTCATTTATCCTCACGAGGCTGAGTGAACCCCGTTCCAGACCCTATACTTACAGAAAAATTTCTGAGCATAGCCGGGAATCGAACCCGGGACCTCTGGGTTGCCAGTCAGTTACTCTGAACATTGGACCACGGAGGCGGTTATATGTATGTATGTATGTATGTATGTATGTATGTATGTATTATATGTATGTAAGTATTGCGAAATATATGTATTGAAAAAATTTACCTCTTTTATTTTTTTAACTTTAATGTGAAACAAGTGACCTAGAAATCTTAACTCATAGTAAATGAATATTTCATATAATATTTATTTACTTTTATCTTTAAAAAAAAACTATGTTTTTAATTTTATCTAATTCCCTACTACTCCTGTTATAAATTTACTATCGATACGAATGTAGTAACTTGCTAATTTTAATTTATTTTTATTTATCATAAAATATTATAATATTTTATAAAGATTCATATTGATTGACTGAATTATTCCTATTCAGTATTATTTTCAATTTTAAAATTCTTACATTTTATTATAAAATAGCTTGTGGGTGTGTTCACCCTAATGAAAAGATAATTTTGTTGATTTATAGTTAGCTAGTTTGGTTCAAAGTTTTTGAAATAATAAATATGCGAAAGTTGTTATGTTTCTTTTTGACTCATTTCAATAATGATATCATTAGAATCATAAAAACTTGCTACAAATTATCACACTTATTATTCACTTGAGTTGTTTGTTCCCACTGCAAGTGAATGGGTCTCGACAAAATTCAAGGGATGAAATTGAATTCCACCCTCCTTTCACTTTTCTTCTCTATAAACTTAGGGCTAATTATTATTTCTGCTCAACGATCTTGAAATTGTTTTCCTTTTCTTTTCTAATTTTGGTTTAATTAATTTAAATTTATTAGAATCTTTGTTTTGTTGAAGCTGCACTTATTTTTATTCTTAGAGAAAAAAAAATACTCTTAAGCAATTGCTGGCAAATTGCTTAATTTGAGTTTCATTTTTACACAAAAAAGAATCTTTTTTGCATTTATATATTCAAGTATATATATAATATAGAAAGTTGACGAATCAAGATAATTGCTTTTATATCATTTTCTTTTTAAATATCAAAGCAAAAGATAATGATCTCGTTTGCGACAAAATATTCAGTCAACTACCGTGCAATCGTTAAATTTTCATTAACATTTGCTTCACTTCTTTCTATATATTATATTGAAAATTAAACATCTGCTACAGTTTGTTCTTATGCGGGTGACCGCCTATGGAATCTTTATGCAAATATCTTCGTAATTCTCTATCTTTTTAACTTCGGATTGGAAATAATTGAAAATTCACTTTATCAATTTCAAAATTATATTAATCACTTTTGAAAAGAGAATAGTGATTACTGATTATGCTTATTCCCATTTTAAAATGATTAATCTTATTTTCAAATTAAGTATTGGTAATTTTTAAGGATTTAGGTGTCGGTTCTAGGTGAAACATTATAAATAACTTATGAGGAGAATTTTCTAGGTTAAGTTTCACACTTTTTGTGAAACTTAACCTAGAAAATTCTCCTCATAAGTTATTAAGTATTGGTATTTGAAATTCATTAATCCTAATTTAAATTTGAAATGTATAGTCATATTGATAGCATCACAATGAAATTAATTGATTTGATGGGAGATGCAACCTTCTATCTGAACCAGAACTCCAAAGCTTATACATCTTAAAAGTACTTTATATCGGATGATTCTTTCGTTTAAAATGCATTTGCTGAACCATGTAGGCTTGAAAATTGAAAATCACTCAAAAAAATTGCACAGAAATTTGACCAAGTTCTAATTTAAAAAGTTTGCTCAATCAGCTGCACATAAAATTTGCTCTTTACGCCCCTAAAGTTGCACACAAAATTGCCCGTTTAAAGTAGGTATAAAGGGTATACCGTTTTACTGATAGACTGTACAAGTAGCTGCTTGACCCTTTAACAAATAATAGACACTTCACGTTTCCTTGGGCGTAGTTAGGGGGGGGGGAAGGAGGTGCAGTCCCCCCCACCTACAAAACTCATTGCCCCCCTAGAAAAATCGAAACTTCATTTTTACGAGACATCACTTATGTATTTCTCATTAAATTATTTCGTTACTTCCAAAATTTGTCAATTCTACTAAAAAGTTAGTTGATCTCTAATCGGATTGCCGAAATTTAAACCTTGTGGTGGCTAATCAGCTGGTCTGATGCCCCCCCCACCCCCACCCTAGGAAAACTCCCTAACTACCCCATTTCAAAGAGAAAAGGAAAAAAATCATAATTTTATTTTAATTGATAATATTACAAAGTTTTTATTAATCAGACATAAAATTAAAAGTCCAGAAAAATAATTAGTGAGAACACTGGGCTTGTTATTGTTTACAAAGTTCATCAATGTTTGGCTCCAGCTTGGTCAAATGCATGTGAGTTTTTAAATCATTACTCAAAAACTTTTGTCACAATTAATTTCTAGCATGTATCAATATAATTTTGTATACTTTTTGGTAGTTAACCGCGTTTCCCTTACAATGTTCGCGTACTCCAAAGGGGTACGCCTACCATTGGTTAAGAACCATTGATCTCATGAACAGACAGTTCTTATGAATAATGGAAGTAATTTAGGTTGCCTACCTTGAAGGCTTCATAGAAAAACTACACCAATTGATTATTCTAGAGGAGAATTAGATTTATTTTATTTTATATCTTAATCTCTCTCTAAATAAGGATGGGTGTCTTGATTTATATTGTTTTTTATAAATACTAAATTTGGTTCTTCTGATAAATCTATGCTTATAATAAAGTAAAATGAGGTAGATGAAAAAGATATTCCAAGATCGTTTTCAACTTTTTTCGAAAGATTTTTTGTCGGGCCTCGGTTTTTAGCATCTAACCGGAAATTTACGCCCATTTTGATACTATATTTTTTTATTTATTTTTCGTTATATGAGATTTGTAACGTTTTCCCTAAGGCTATATCCTAGACAATTCTCCTGAGCTGTAGCGTAGATGATAGCATTAGTGCAAAAACTGCCAAGCACCTTTTTTACTTCGTTAACAGGGGGTAATTCATGTTTACACATGGCAATCTATTAGTCTGGCAGAATCGAGTTATATAATAATCCGTTTTACCAAAGCACAAACTCATCCATAAAGACAGTAAGAGAGGGTCAAAGCTTCCCGGAGATAATGAAGTTTGGAGACTAATGGTGGCTCTTCCCGGCCACCGGCATCCTCATCCTTGGCTTTGCGATTGCTTCGGCTTGATATAATTTTTTATGCTAAAGGATAATTCTGTAGCATTTTCAAGTAATATTCAACTTTAATCACAAATCGTTTATCATTTTAAGAGAATGCTAACCAAACAAAAGCCAAGCTCAAATTAGGGACGGAGATGAAGAATTAAAATCCACGATGGAAAATTCGAGCTTTATTTAATTTTAATTGCTTAGCAAAAATATTTTGATCTTAAGATCGAAATTTCGCTAAAATAACATTTAATCATTTAAAATTTGAATTTTTATTTAAATCACACATAATTAATTATAATTATTTATTGAACACGAACAAATAATACAATATAACTACAACGTTTCGATCGACTTATTCCGCGATCGTTCTCAAGTATGAGAACCCATTCCGATTATAGGTTAACTGAGCAAATCACGTGTCGGTCAGGCTTATATAGACTCCATGTACAGTCCAGTCATAAAACCAACACACTGACAACCTCAGCGCCCCCTGTCGGACTGAGAATTACATGCTTTTAAAAACCATAAAGCGAAAAATATTGACTAATCAAATGATAATAACAATAATAAATAACAATAATAAATAACAATTAATCCACATATCAAGAATATTATAATGTGCATAGTATAGTATATAAGCCTGGCCGACACGTGATTGGCTCAGTTAACCTATAATCGGAGTTCATGCTCATACTTGAGAACAATCGCAGAATAAGATCGAAACGTCGTAGTTATATTGTATTATTTGATCGTGTTCATTAAATAATTATAATTATTTATGTGTGATTTAAATTAAAATTAAAATTTTAATCAAATTATCACAAAAATAAAAGCTTCAACATCTTCATTACTATTTAATTATTTATTTTTTATATATATCTGAAATGTAGCAACTAATTTGATCTGTCATTGAGTAAGAATCATTTTTATACTTTACTCAAATTTTATTTTCTATTTTAATTTTAAAAAAATGACAAGAAAAGTTTTCGACTTGCTTATTTTCATTACTCATTAATTTTAAATGGATGTTGGATTTGTTTGAAATGTTCAATCTAATTATTCTCAAAGCCGGTTGAGTATCTACAAGTCGCTTATTTTCGACAAAAACGTTCCCTTTTTCGAAAATATTCTCTCTTGTCGTTTTCATCTTCTTTCGAGATCAGATCCTCCCCCTCTCGTTCTGAAGGGTGTCATCAATTATCCGCCTCCCTTAAAAGGCAATAAAAATACTTACATAAACAGCACTCTTATCAGAGGGCTTTAAAGCGACCACAGATGCCTGGATACTTATTTCGGTCGCATTTATATTGATTGGTGAAAGGTCCCCCTTCTTGGGTTAGTAGCACAAATAAGGAATGCCTTTTCATCCGAGGCGAACGGATTTGACACGTCTACAAATATTTTAGTCCATATTATTTTATAGACTATAAAGGTTAATGGCTCATAGGAGACACTTAGAATTTACTCCCCGAAAGTGAACCGAATTTTCTTCGATAATATTTTTGGATATGTATTAGATATTCCATTGTTGAGGCCCTTCTTTTTACTTTCAAAATTTTCAACAAGTTTTTATGTACATTCTTCCTTTTTTTATGCTCCATACTTTTGATATGTTGATATATTCGACTTGGACTGTCTGAGACGAATGGAAACACAACATCATCCATCAGATAAATTAATATATATATCTTTGGAGACTTGATATATTTATTGTCTTTTTCAACTTGTGATCCGAGGTAAAATAATAGGCAAAAGATCTGCCTGAAGAAGAACATGATGGCCATTAGTTTGGACTCACAAGAGACCAGCATCTAATTTATAATATTTTATTTATTTTATATTATATTATATAATTGTAATTTTTGTTTTTCAGAGGATGAGGAACAAAATAAGTGTTTGTTTATGACTTATCAATTGTAACGTTTCGCCACTTTTATTGCAGCTTCTTCAGGCCTTACAATAGAGGAACAAAATAAGTGTTTGTTTATGACTTATCAATTGCAACGTTTCGCCACTTTTATTGCAGCTTCTTCAGGCTCTACAAATAAAAGTGGCGAAACGTTGCAATTGATAAGTCATAAACAAACACTTATTTTGTTCCTCATCCTCTGAAAAACAAAAATTACATTTATAAATTATGGAACTGAATCCCAATGATGACATATTATATAATATTGTAATTTAAATATATTAAAAGATATATCAATACTGTGGCCTGAATGGACAATAGTCATGTTGAATCCATGAGAAATTCCTCTCGCTCATGCCGGTATCCTTGCGATCCAGCCTATTGATAAATGACCAAAGAATTATAAATAAGAAAGAAAGAGGTCTTTTTAGTCAATTTCATCTATCTGGAGATTCAAAGTACCTATCTAATATAAGAAAATAGCATTTAAATTAAGAATTTTGTGGTTTGATTGAAATTTAATGAAACATTCACTTTCTTCTCTCGGGGAGCGAGTCGGCTAGAAATGCCAAAAGGTTTTTTTTTCTCATTACATATACAATTAATCATATTGAAATTTCATATCTTTGTGTTATATACTTTTATATTTCATATCAAATCATTTTTATTAGGATATTTGCATTTTAAAGGGTAGTTTATTTGAAGTTTTATTTGAAAAAATCGCTAATATCCGTTGAAATAATTTTAAAAAATATGAAATTGATTGATATTATAAAACAACTAATTATTAATAATTCAATTCAATTTTGAACGAAATCGATTTAATACTTTTTGATAAAATCGTTAAAAACCCCGAAAACCATCTATGAAATGCCGTTTTAGAAACATTTTAAAATTCATTTCCATGTCACAAGTCAATGTTTCGTTTCATATGACTTTTTTAAAAAAAAATTTCAAAGACATCTCGTGCTTTCAAAAAACAATGTTTTTTAGACGGTTCAGGTGGTTTTTAACCATTTTCTTAAAAAGTACTTAACCGATTTCGTTCAAAATTGTATTGCATTATTAATAATTAATTGTTTTATAATATCTATTAATTTTATATTTTTTAAAAAAATTTCAACGGAGTTATTAGCGATTTTTTCAAATTGGACTTCAAATAAACTACCCTTGAAAATGCAAATTTTCTAATAATAATTATTTGATATATAAGATAAATCAAAATAACTCAGAGATATGAAATTTCAATAGATTTGAATAAATATCTAATGAGAAAAAAAATAAAACTTTTGCCATTTCTAGTTGATTCGCTCCCGCAGAGAAGAATTTCAATCTTTTCATATAATTTCTTTTAAACTACAAAATTCTTAATTGAAATGCTATTTTCTTATATTAGATAGGTACTGTGAATCTCCAGATAGATGAAATTGATCAAATAAGACCGCTTTCTTTATTATTTTTAATTCTTTGGTATGTTTTATCAGGAGGCTGGGTCGCAAGACTCGCAAGCCTCCCGGCGTGAGCGAGAGGCATTTGTTATGAATTCAACAATTACTTTCAGTCGACAGTATTGGAATATCTTTTAGCATATTAAAAGTTAATATATTTAAATATACGATAATGTAGTATAATAAATAAATAAAGTAATTTAAGAAAAAAGATATAGACAAAAAGCCTTGGACCCAAGATCAGAGGACAGAGCAAAGCTATATTATCGTATTATTAGTTTTAAATAAATTATTTTAGTATTAAAAAATTAAAAGAGTTAATAAAAAGTCTTTATTATTTTATTATAAAAGCATGATATTGTGAACTTGAGATAAATCAAATAAATCTCTCTTTCTTATTTATAATTCTAATTGAGAGAAGCTTTTCGGGATTAGACTCCCCTCCGATCTCATTTATTATTTATTATGGATTTTTTTCTGATTATTTTTATGAATTCATCAAGTTAGTTGTACCATCTAGACCTTAGAGTTTTGGAATAAATTAATTTCTTTTCACAGACTAAGACTATTAATCGTATATTTCCTATATTTGATTCAATCGCGAATCGAATGCAGGTGATTTTTGTCAAATATTAAGTGAAAATAATATCTGAACTTGTATATTTCTAACTTGAAATAATGAAGTTAAATAAATTTATAATTTTCTCATTAATATATTAAAGAATAATTAACATATTAACGAGAATTGTTCTAATCGCACTTTTTTAAACAATATATATATCGCGAGACTACTGCTGGTTGAAGCTATTGGAGTCTTCTGATTCTTAAGTCTGGACCAAGAGAGAATGAAAAAGATATGATCCATTTAGCTATAATCCAACGTCATTTTGCGTTTTGCGTTATGACACTTAAATGGATCCAATAGCTTCAACCAGCAGTAGTCTCGCGATATAAATCTTGTTTAAAAAAGCGCGATCAAAACAATTCTCGTTAATATGTTAATTATTCTTTAATATATTAATGAGAAAATTATAAATTTAAGACCATTAAATTATTATTGATATTGATATAAATAAATAATTTTCGAAAAACTAGTTTAGTATTTTGAACGAATGAATAAAAGAGATTCCAAGATAACGTTTTAGAACGAAAAAACAAATACTTTAATAGCCAATTTCAATTAATTCAGGATTTAATAAAGAAAGAAAGAAAGAAAGAAAAAGCGACGGATCATTCCTGGCTCGTCCCATCTCTTATGCATCTGGGTCCTCGGAATTTTCAAAAACAATTAATTTCAAGATCCTGCACAGTTTTATTCATTTTCCAATAAATATTTGAATATATATTTATACTATTCCAAACTCTTTCCATATTGCTTATTAATGTATTCAATAAGATATCAAATTTTTTTGTTTTTATATCGCTCTGGGAAATAAAATGAAATCCTATTAATCGTAAAAGAATAAAAAGGGCGATCGGCTTTTCGATGAAGATTCATGAATAGGAATGTTGAGATCCGAATCCGTTGAGTTGGGATGCCGGAAGTGAACTTAAGGGAACCGCAACAGAGGTTTGCTTGTCTGCCGGCCATGGGCCGGAAAATTCAAATACATTTCCTCCAAATTGGCTGTCCGAATGAAATCACATTAAGCGTATGCTTTATTCATTTACAATGCGCCATTTAATATTTAATGAACAGATAAATTAGATCTTTACCAATTATTTTTTCATCTTTCCGGGTGACCCATTTAACAATTCAACTATTAAAGTTCTTTTATGTTGTTAACCGGACCGTTTCTTTCTTTTAGTAATAAAACTTTATACGTATATTGTTTGTTTATTATAAAAATATCATGTTGTTGATTTTGTCTTTTCGTTTATTCCACTGATTCACTCTATTTTTTTTAACAACGTAGTATGGTAAAGTATTGTAATCTTGCATGAAAAAATGTTGTTGTTTTTGTGCGTCGTTTTTTCGAAATATCTAAATAGCGGCTGAAACTATATTGATAAACAAAAGTGAGCGATTTCACAGCATTTAGGTCTATAATAAAACCGATATCTAGCTAAGATCGAAAAAATTATGTTTTAAGAGATATTAATTATTTTGTCAAAATGTTTTTTAGGTTGTTAGTGAGCTACTGTGTTACTAAATTTTGTGTACGCCCTACCTTAAAAATTAATGAACGTAACAATATGAGATTTTATAAAATAATTAACCAGAAGATTTTAGTATCTTTTTTTTGAAAATAAATTTGATGGATTCTTTTCAAAAATACAACTCACGGTATAAATACCTATACCAAGAAAGAATTTTAATTTTAAGATCAAAATCAAGATTTAAGTAGAAAATATTTTTTGGGATCTTCGGCCCAAACAGATACTGCTTTGTGTGAGTGAGGGCTGGAGTCAGAAATTGTGACTTGAACTGCGCAGGCCCTGAGATTGAAATCTACCATCTTCCATAATGAATCAGCCTGTAGTATAAAAAATATTCAATTTTTCCTAATTCTATTGATATAAGCAAGCTATGACTTGTCTATAGCGCTCTTAGTTATTTCCGATCTTATATATTGAGAGTTCTTTGAAATGGATTAGTCCAGAAATTCCCTAATCATCTTTATTTATTCCTTTTTTGTATTATTACTATTTTAATAGTTTCTCAGCGAGAACAATTTTTATTCGACTAAAACTCGTCTGAACTTGTCTTTGGCATGCTTGTACTGGAAGATAACCATATCTACCAGGCAGGGACTTGAAACCTTCTATCGGCACCCTTTTCGGAAAATCATTCATTTTAATTGCCCCTTGAAACTATTCAAAAATTTTATTTAATTTCGAGAACCAATATTCATAATTTTCAAAACAAAAAATGTTTTTTATAGATATATTTGAAATAACGGATAATAATTTGAAAATTTAAAGATCCTCCTGAAATTTTGAAGTCGATACTTATATATTTATAAAAATACTCTAAATGTTTGAAATTTTAGGGATGCGCCGCCGCATCCACAGCATCCATGGACCACACGCCACTGGTACGCAAAAATTCAATAATTTTTAAGTCTATAAAAAATGAATAATATTTAAAATATGTATTTTAAATTTAATAATTTGAAAAGTCTAAAAGGTTTATGAGAAACTAGATATTCAATTTCCTGAGATGTGGCTGACTTTGAACTCTTTTGAATTAATATTTGAAAAAAATTCTATTTAATAATTAAATATTTTTGAAAAATTTCCTTATAAAACAAAGAAAACTAGAAAAATGAAAAAAAAAATAATAATAATTGTCCAAAATTTTAAAATATAAAAAAGAAAAAGAAAATAATAAAACTATTTTAATTTATTTTATAATGGAACTTGAAAGCTTATAAAAACCAATTCTAAATTAGGCAAAAGCATTATAATTAGACTTTACTAATTTTCAAGATTTTCCCTCAACGAATATGGGTTCACTTTCTAATAGAAGTAGAAAAGAGTGATGCTCAAAGCAAGAACAAGACCAAGTCAGCAAGACCAAGACTTTGCTTTGCTCATCACTATGTAAACTCACTTATAAAGTCTTCTATAGGGTGTTTAGAAAGTCCTGATCACTTTTAAGAAAAATATTATTATTATTATTATGATTTTGAGTATTAATATTAGTGATGAGCAAAGCAAGAGCAAGAACAAAACTGCAAGACTCTTGCAGCAAGACCAAGGCCAATTCTGCTCATCACTAATTAATATAGGCAGAGGGTGTGTTTGTAAAGTCTTCTATAGGGTGTTTAGAAAGTCCTGATCACTTTTAAGAAAAATATTATTATTATTTTGATTTTAAATACATATTAATATTAGTGATGAGCAAAGCAAAGTCTTGTTCTTGCTTTGGGCATCACTACTTTCTATTCTCTCTGAACCAGCAAATTATTGGTTTTTAAATAATTGAAAAGTTTTAGTTTTGCTGAGAGTAGCAGAGTTGTTGATTCACAAAGAGAAACAAAGAGGTTGTCCTCTGCTTGATGCAAATAAACACACACATATATATCTGTATATATATATTATTTATTTTTTTGAGACTATAGTTTCGAAGTCTTAGCCCTCTGTCATCAGTCTTTTTAATTATAATATTATTTTTCATTGGATCAGTATCAGTATTTTGTTTTAATTGGCTATTCATCTAGAAGAAGGAAAACATTTTTCAAAAAAAATTTCAATATCCACTCGATACTGATCCATTGAAAAATAATATTTATAATTAAAAAGACTGATGATGAGGGCTAAGCCTTCGAAACTATAGAGTCAAACAAATAAATAATATATATACAGATATACATGTGTGTGTGTTTATTTGCATCAAGCAGAGGACAACCTCTTTGTTTCTCTTTGTTGTTTTTAAATAAGTTACTTTCCTTATTAAGTTTTTTCGAACAACTATTTTTTAACCCGATGCGTCATGGTAAATTATTGATTATGTGTATAAGTTATTTTTTTTTTCAAATTCACACTTTTGGGCAATTTTTTTTTTCTCTCATTATTTCAAAATGAATTATATAAAGCCAAATAAAATAAGTATAGAATTTTTACTAATCAATTTACTAATATTCTTAATTCAAATTCCTTAGTATTAAAATTCGATTGTTTTTTATTATGTTGCTATAATTTAGAGGAACAAAAATTTTCTCTCTGACTTTAACTTCTAACGTAAAAAAAAAACTCCTCTTTTTTTTCTCTCAACCAAAAGTAAACTTTAACTTTATTCGCATCTCTCTTTTTCGCCTTGTCATCAAAAGGGTAAAAGTATGACCTCTAATAACACTGTTCGTGTTTTTGTTTCGACATTTGATGTAATCGGCATTTAATCAGGATAAAATTTCTATTACACAAATTAACTAGAGTTTTTGATATATTTTTTTCATAATATTTAATATCCAATTCCAATCATTTTTTTTTATTTCCATTTCAACTTTTAATAAAAAAACGTATAACCTGATAAAAATGATAATAAAATAAAATCTTATAATATAATTTTCGCTCCAATGCATATTTTATTCTATCATACGAAATAATTTAGTAGATTTTAAAGATAAAAAAAATCCTTTCAATAATTTTATTAAATAAATATTTCAATCTATATTAACATTAATGTTTTTAATTAATCATATAATTTTAAATTATGAAAGTTTTTTTGTTTAACTCCATCGTATATCTAGTTTTTCTATTTAGTCTGTGTACTTTGAACTTGAACTAGCTACGATGAGAGATGTTAGTGTAAACAGATGGGATCACGTGACCCACTCTTCATTCTTCCTTTTTGATATTTAATGATGAGTGAATCCTCACTGAAAAGTCAACAATCAAGTTAGCTGGACATGTAGAATAACACTCGTTCATCATTCATCCTTCGGGATATCAGTCATGAGCTGATGGCATGTCAACATAAGCCACCAAATGTGATCTTTCATCAACAATGTTACCTTCCGTTCTAGTTATTATTTATTTTATTTTATGAACTTTTATTTAAATTCGTTCTAATTTAAGTACACAATCTTTGTCTCTTCTTTTTACTTTACCATACAGGGTATGGTCAAGTATTGTAATCCTGCATGAAAAAAGTGGGTTTTTTTTCCTTCTTTTTTTGGAAATATCTCAAAAACGGCAGAAACTATTTTGATTAAAAAAATTGAGCGAAACCATGGCATTTCGGGCTACAAAAAAGCTCTAATAAGTAAACATTGAAAAAATTATATTTTTCGAGATAATAATTGTTTTGTCAAAATGTCTGTTAGTCTGTCTGGTTGTTAGTTAGTTAGTCCGTTACCAAATTACCAAATTTTTGTGGACGAGCTAGCTCAAAAACTAGTCTGAATATCGAAACTAAATTTCACACGTAATTTTGGTCCATTGAGATTAAGAGCTGATTAGATTTTGGTGCACATCGACCCAAAATGAAGGGGGGTGAAGGGGGGTGGAGGGGGGTTAAAAATTAAAAATCTAGGCCCTTGTACCAAACTCAACCAAATTTTGTATACATAATCAGTGGGCCCACAGTAATCTAAAAATGCAAAAACTAACCCCCTACCTTACATGATTATAAATAATTTTATTAAATATTAAATATAAGGAGAGGGGCCAGGTTCTATGGTAAAGTTAAGTGGATGGCCACATCAGAACACGTCAGCTTATTTTCTCTATTCTTCTTTATTTTTTATTCATTTAATTTTTTCTCTAACTATACCAATACTAAAGATTTGAGAATCTTCTTTTTGAAAATAATGTTAGTTGAATGTTTTTCAAAAAATGAGCTTGGGTTCAAATTAAAAAATCTATTTTAAAAGAGAAAGAAATTAATTTTTAGGACAAATTCTAAGATTTTATTAGAAATATTATTAAATTGCGATATCAGTGGGGATTCTTCCCATTAGGAGACGAACCTGAGAACTAACATACTTTCCGAGCAGTCAGCTGGGGGGATGAATTCCCTCTGATATCGCAATTTAATAATATTTCTACTAAAATCTTGAAATTTGTCCTAAAAATTATTTTCTTTTTCTTATACCAATATACTCTTCAACTTCCTCGTGTTCCATTTCGTTTTGGATTCTTAGGAATAATATTCATTTCGGAGCAACATATATCTGTTGAGATTACTGATTTCTCCAAAAAACTTATCTTAATTACGTAATATAGATGTTCATATAAATATAAGATTATTGCGGGGTTCAAGAGGACAATAGTAGGGCTAGGACTTCAAAGTAGTACCTCACAGTAAATGGTAGGATCTCGGGGTTCAAAGTAGGAGCTAGAGGCGGCTTACAGTGCTCTAAATCGGTTCTACCAGGTGTATGCATAAGTTTTTTCCGGTTTTTTTTTGGTAAAGAAAAAACGTAATTTTCAAGGGAAATTAATTTTTTTTATTCAAAATATTGGCCATCGACATGATCACTGAACGATAAAACAAAGACGCTAGTTTTTGGCGGACTCAACTTATCTGTGTTTGTAGTTTAATGTCAGACGAACAAAATGACATATGTTTCAAATTAATACGCTGCGTACTTTTCGCTGGACCCATCTCTTATTTGAACCAGAAAAGGCTTATACATACACCTGGTATTTCGGGTCAGAGGGAAAAAAGTAGTAGATACTTAAATTTCGACTCGGGTTAGTATAATATATGTTACCTATAGCAAGAATATGAAAAGCTTAGGGGCTCTGTGGTTCTGAGGGGCGAAAATGTGGCATGTGAATATTGGATATGTTTTTCTTGTGGCTCCAAAATTTGTAGTTACACCACTGCTGCTTATTGCACACCAGATGGGTTTTACTTAACCCGGATTAATAACAAACCAACGTGTGAAATTTCAAGCCGATAAATTAACTTAGTTTTTTAATTTCATATCAGTGTGATATTCCGATCCTGGGCTAACATGTTTACATACAAATTACAAACATAGTATGACATTTGGAGCACTTTTCGAGACCAACAAAGCTTAAATTACTTGGTAGGCCCAGGAGGCAGGTGAAGCCTAGCCTGCTGGGCGACCCTAAAATTAAATTCACCATTAAATCAGAAGTGTACTTAGTCAACTAACCGAGTTATACTCACCCATCAATAACTATTCATTACCCTGAAGAAGAAGAGAAAAAAATTAAATTCACTCGATTTTGTATAAAAATGCCTGAAATCATTTTCATCCATGCTTTTTTTCTCTCTATGTCTCTGGACAGAAAGGGAGGTAAAACGTAAAAACATTCTTTCTGATTTTAAAATGTTCATATTTTCGATCCGAAAAACTGATTAGATTTTAGGCAAACTATCTTCTAAACTTCCTGTTAAAAAAATACAAAAAAAACATATTTTTTTAATAATTTTTATTGATATTTTAATTATTTTGAAGTGATAAAAGAATAAACCAGGGGGTTTTCATTTTCACTTTTTTAATTAATTGTTTTTGTTTTTTTAAACACATTAATACTTTTGTGAAACCTACCTTGTTTTTTATATTTTATATTTTAAAAAGTTTCTAAAATTTTTCAAAAATCTTTTATTTAAAATGTTTCACTAAGAACCCACCATTCTCCCATAACAAAAAAAAAACATTAGTAGGGTAGCGGCTACAGTCGTTGGCCCCGAGGCAGTCATTGGCCCTCTATCACTAAACACAAATAATAAGAGATTGAATCAGTGAAACAACCAAAAAAAATATTATAAAAATTGCGCCATTATTAGTAATCATGTTGGCAATTCTGGAATCACTATGGAATACCAATAACTATTACAGGGGGCCAATAACTGCATTTTTTAGAAATTTTTCAAAAAAAAGTACTTTTTGAAAATATCATGAGAAAATGAGCATTTTTGTTTTATTTATCAAAATGCTCATAGCATCTATGTGCTGTATTCCTAATTTGACCCATATTGTTCCACAATTTGCCCGGATATGCATTGAAAGCTGCTAGGAATTGCTTAAGGGGGCCAACGACTGTAGCCTTTACCCTACTTAATTTATTTTTACAGTATAACAAAATTGTAGTAAACTGATAAGGACTCGTTATTAAATATTGATGAAGAATATAATACTCTGATTACCACCTTGTAATTCTGGAAATGCCCAGCCTGATTTATACAGTAAAAATTGTATACAGATGAAAAAACGGAAATAGGTATAAATTAATTTTAATTTTACTTATGTTTAATATATCATATAATAAGTCATCACTTTATATTTTTACTGTTAATGTTCAATTAATATGACCTTGCATGGTTTCTCTTCATAACAAATTTATATTCAAGTTCCTTGTTTAGTATTTACTTTATAGACTGATGATGACAAGGCATACTTGTCGAAACGTCTACTCCTGGAAAAATATATAAGAACCAAAAACAGAAAAATTTCTTTCATTTCTTATGGGAGAAGTACCCTGTGCCAACCGACAACTACATCCTAGTCAATGGTTTGACTCATATACCTCAGAGTATTATAGAGCTTCATCAATTAGTACTTAATTAAAATTAAAAAAATTGGCCACTAACTAATCATTCTAATTCGAAAATGATGTCAAAATTTATCAAAATAACTGATATTACATATACTGTACTGACTAACTTTTAAGGAGATAGGTGTTGGTTCTAGGTGAAACATTTTTATATAATAATAAAAAAATTAAGTAAAATTGCTAGGTGGGTTTTTCCATAAAATTTATATGAAACCCACCTCGCAATTTTACCTAATTTTTTAATTATTACTTTACTGAGTCTTGAAATATTGTAGTTTTCTTCAAATTTGCACTTTAAACTATTAAAGCCATCGTGAAATTCCAGCTAGAATTCAAAAATTTTAAATGTAAATTTAATATTATTAAAACTAAAAAAATTAAAAAAGTCAATTTCCAGAGATTCCATTCTAATACATTATTTATTCTTTATAATTGAATGTGAAAATCATGTTGTATATTAAAATAAAAAAAATTAGATTTTATGATTTTAAACTGAAGGAAATGAAATTTATAATGACTGCTTTGTTGTTATTATTGAATTCACCTTTCCTGAGGAGGTTGTTCTTCCTGAAGAAGAGGTTGCAACCGTCATCGTTCCCAAGATTAATTGTAGAGTTGATCCACGTAGTGGTGGAGGATGGTTAGTACTGTTCATGTGCGGCAGAAGACCGGGGTTGGCTCGTTAGCCGACATGCAGGAAATTAAGGTCTGCGGTGACTCAATGGCCCCTAGAAGGGCGCCCATGCTAATAGCTGGCCCAGTAAAAGGGACAACGAAATTGTATGCTTTTTATCCTTTATTCAATTTATTAATTAAGTCTTTTTTTTAGACCAGAGTAATTTATTTACTCAGGACTGCTCAAAAGTATCAATCTATCGGTTTTTCAAGGAAAAAATTATAGTTTAAAAAAACCAAAAAACACGCCTATCCACTAAAAAGTACATAATAATGTGATAATCAAAAAGTGTGGGGCGCAGAAACATGTACTTTTAATTAATTTTTATAAAGTGCCCCACGCTTTTTGATTATTACATTTTATGTACTTTTTAGTGCATTAGCGTGTTTTGTTATTTTTTTAAAATATAATTTATTTTTTTTACTTTTTAGTCAATGGAAACATATTTTTCATTTTAATTCAACATCACATTTGATTAATAATAATAGAAATAGCCAGTGAATTCTGATTAATAATAAAGGAATAATCGAATTAATATTTCAAACAACTATGGATAAAGTCTACCAACGATTCGTTGCAGTTTATTTACTTTAGATTTAGACAAAAGGACCAACCTGGGTTTGAACCTGGAATTTTCGCATGTTATTAAAAAATGCTTTTTATGGTAGAAGACCGAGGCTTATCCTCTTAATCACTGCTGCCCGAATTCAAGCTAATAACTAATGTTTATATATATTTGGATTTTTTTTTTTTTTTTATAAATTTTATTAAACCAATTATTTTACATTAATTAATGTATACATTGTATTTTTTGCTTCGATTCCGGAGATTACTTCTCCACCATCGAGTGTCCTTATTCATCTTTAGTCCTTGTTTTTAATAAGAGGAAAAATCTAATTAGTTAAAAAAACCTCTTTTCCGATAATTATTTCAATTCCATTATTGCCCAATCAAGTCGATTGGTCATCCCTCCTTCCTCCAATTCTTCATATTTGGAATTTTTTTTTTTTTTTTTTTTTTTTTTTATAAATTTTATTAAACCAATTATTTTACATTAATTAATGTATACATTGTATTTTGCTTCGATTCCGGAGATTACTTCTCCACCATCGAGTGTCCTTATTTATCTTTAGTCCTTGTTTTTAATAAGAGGAAAAATCTAATTAGATAAAAAAACCTCTTTTCCGATAATTATTTGAATTCCATTATTCCCTAATCAAGTCGATTGGATCATCTCTTCCTCCATTCTCTCAATTCAATCCCATATTTGGAATTTTTTTTTTTTATAAATTTTATTAAACCAATTATTTTACATTAATTAATGTATACCTTGTATTTTAGCTTCGATTCCGGAGATTGCTTCTCCACCATCGAGTGTCCTTATTCATATTTAGTCCTTGTTTTTAAAAGAGGAAAAATCTAATTAGATAAAAAAACCTCTTTTCCGATAATTATTCCAATACCACATTGCGGAAATTAATCCATCCAATTAATCCTTCCGATCAAATCAATCGGAATTCCCCTCCATTTTTTCCATATTTGGAATTTTTTTATAAATTTTATTAAACCAATTATTTTACATTAATTAATGTATACCTTGTATTTTAGCTTCGATTTCGGAGATTGCTTCTCTACCATCGAGTGTCCTAATTAATCTTTAGTCCTTGTTTTTAATAAGAGGAAAAATCTAATTAGATAAAAAAACCTCTTTTCCGATAATTATTTCAATTCCATTATTCCCCAATCAAATCGATTGGTATCTCTCCTCTCTCCTCTTCTCTCCTCCATATTTGGAATTTTTTTTTTTTTTTTTTTTTATAAATTTTATTAAACCAATAATTTTACATTAATTAATGTATACCTTGTATTTTAGCTTCGATTTCGGAGATTGCTTCTCCACCATCGAGTGTCCTTATTCATATTTAGTCCGTGTTTTTAATAAGAGGAAAAATCTAATTAGATAAAAAAACCTCTTTTCCGATAATTATTTAATTCCATTATTCCCCAATCAAGTCGATTGGTTAATCTTCCTTCCTCTCCTCTCCTCCTTTCCATATTTGGAATTTTATTTATTTAATATTTAATCTACTCTTTATTCAATTTCGTGGACAGGCTTTATTATTAAACTTAGGGGGAAGGGTTTGAATATTATTCTTAAGTTGGGTTAATTAATCTAGAAAGAGATTTTTAATGAGATAAATTTACTTTTTTCGCCTTCTAAATTTTTGTATTGGTATAAACTCTTTTGGCAATTTTGTAAATGATTGTAACTAAAGTGTTGTATAAACACGAGGTGGGACCCAAGGTCCTATGTTTGTATGCATTGTAAATAAATAAAAATAAAAAATAAAAAAAAATGGGCCCCTGCATTTTTTAGGGTAGGCATTCAGTGAACAAAGATGTTCAATTGGTTGCATAGTTGTCAGTGGTTACAAGTAGTCTATAAATAGGCATGGCTATAATTTTAGATTCCGGCGTTTAAAAATGGATAAAATTAATTAAAAAATTGCACGAATTCCCCTAATTCTCTCTTTATTATGAAGGAATTTGATGTCTTAAGTATTTTGGAAATTCAGGACTTTTCGCCAATAACTTTAAACACATTTTAAAATAAAATAAAATGTCTTAACACGAAATAATTGATGAGATTAATCGCATTTATTAATTAAATCAACAATATTTTTAATTAATTATGAACTTATAAGCAAATATATAATATATCAGCTAAAATGGCTATTTTGGGGCTCTCTGATATAGTTACTTTAAAATGAAATAAACTGTAAAAAATTTAGTCAAATTATTCTTTAATGAACGAGTATTTATACAGGAATAGTTCACACCAGGATAATAAAAAAATAATAATTGCTTAAATAACACATAATTAATTATTCAATTTCTCCTAATTATATTGCTATAAGCAAGCTATGACTTGTCTATAGCACTCTTAATTATTTCCGATCTTATATATTGAGAGTTCTTTGAAATGGATTAGTCCAGTCTCGAATCATCTTTATTTATTCTTTTTTTGTATTATTTCTATTTTCAACAGTTTCTCAACGAGAACAATTTTTATTCGACTAAAACCTGTCTGAACTTGTCTTTGACATGTTCGAACTGGAAGATATATCTACCAGACAGAGACTTTGAACCTTCTATCTACACCCTTTTCGGAAAATCATTCATTTTCTTTTGCCCCTTGAATCTATGCAACAATTTTAATTCAATTTGAGAACAATTTTCGAAAAACAAAAAATGTTTTTTATATTTGAAATAACGGATAATAATTTGAAAATTAAATAAACGAGTATTTGGAATAGTTCACACCAAGATAATAAAAAAATAATAAGATTGGAGTAATTTTTGGAGGCGGACTGATAAGTGAATTAAGTGGATATCGATGAGGCAGTCCAAAAAAAGAAGAAGATAATTTACACTATCTTTTTATTCATAGAACCGACGTTTCGGAGGCTATTCCCTCCTTCCAATGTTACATTATAATTCTGCTGAGAATGAAATATAATATATTATTGTTACTGCCACTGAAAGAGGAGACAGAGGGGAATGTCGCATTGGATTTCCTTCACTGACTTTTCAAAACCCTGAAGAAGGAGGGAATAGCCTCCGAAACGTCGGTTTGATGAATAAAAAGATAGTGTAAATTATCTTCTTTTTTGGACTGCCTCATCAATATCCACTTAAAAAACTAATAATTGCTTATATCACAATTAATTATAACATCACTTAAAATATTTACATTTATAGTTTTAGGATTTTGTCTATAAATGTTAATTTATTTACATCAAGTACAAGACACCGTGATTATATACTCCTTCGTTTGAGTTAAAGTCCGTTAGATGATGTTTGAATTTCTCTAACTTTTGTTTTTCATTTCCAATTGAGAGGTCGGTCGGTCCAGAGACCTGAGTTGATCTTTTTTTACTTCAACTTTCTTTGCTCGGCAAACAAGACATTCTTTTCCGTATTGATACAAACATTTTTATTAAAAGAAATGTTTATTTATTTTTATTTTTTATTTATTTATTTATTTATTTTTTTTTGAAAAGTTCATTTATGATATCAAGACTGTAAAAAAAATAATAAAAAGGTAAATTTTATGTTGAATAAAAACAAACTTTTTTATACCAAAATTTTTTTTTGCCTGAATTAAAATAAGAAAATTGCAAGTTCTATTGTTTTAATTAGGAAATGAAAAAAAATAGTATAGGTTTTTTAAATGATATATAGAGTTTTTCAATTATTCAGTTCATATAGATGTTTTTCGTTTTGTTTTTTTAACAAAAGAGAAAAAGGCATGGAACACGAGTTGAATTAAAATTCGGCATGACTCTCTGTCAGCTTAAATGAAATGAAGTGAAGTGGTGTCTGTGCCAAGGAGCAGATAATTACAGTCAAATCTAATGGCACTTAATACAAGTTTAGCAAACCTGTTAGCCTGGCTTGACATGTGTCTATTTCGATTAATGTTATATCATTTTATATCACTCTTGAAACGTTTGTATAATAGAGAGAATAGAGATAGGAGCGGGGATAGAACATTAATCAGCATATAGTTTATTTAGGAAGGTTTAGAGATTAGAAAGCAATCGTTTCAAAGATTGGCATCAGTTAAGTACTTGTTCCTAAAAATAATAAATAAATAAATAACTCACCGCTTCAAACAGGATGTGGTTATACAAATTGAGATTTTCCAAGTCTAATATTAAATCATGGTTTAATTGAAATTTAATTTTATTTATTTTCTTAGAAAGACGGACTGGTAAGCGAAATAAGTAGGTAGGTTATAATGAAAGGCAGTCCAAATTATTTAAATTTTTTATTCAAATACCGACGTTTCGGAGACCTTTTCTCTCCTTCTTCAGGGTAATGAATAGTTATTGATGGGTGAATATAACTCGGCTCCCATTTGTCTCTCTTTGATATCAACAATATTACAATACTTTTCACCATTATATCAGAAGTGTACTTAGTCAACTAACCGAGTTATACTCACCCATCAATAACTATTCATTACCCTGAAGAAGAGAAAAGGTGTCCGAAACATCGGTATTTGAATAAAAAATTTAAATAATTTGGACTGCCTTTCATTATAACTTACTTATTTAATTGAAATTATTGAATTTGTATTTTTGTCTATAAAAAATATTGGAAAAGGAATAAGTTATATGTACAATTTATATTAGCCTTGTATGGTCTTGGTCATATATATTATCTGGAACTCATCAAAATTCTAGAGTACTCCTGCTGAACTTAGAATGCTTAAATTTGGGATAGTGGTAGAGTTTGAGGTACAATTAAAAGGAAAAAGCGAACATTTATCTTCTTCAGGATTTAAAATGAAAGGGTGAATTTTATAGGTTTTATATTATAGTTACTATATTCTCGACTCGTTTAATAAATTGATGATGTTTAACTTTGCAGCATATTAGATCTCACTACTTTTTCTCACTCACGGTTTTTTTAATCGAACTTGGCCTTTTTTTACACAAGTGTTTTTGTTGGGATATATATTACAACAATCCCTAAGGCTAGAACTTTCAAGAATTTAAGAAAAAAAAATTATTTACAAAGTCCAAAACCTTAAGCAAAACACTACCAAAATCACCAACTAAATCGCCAAAGTTTAAAACTTGAAGTTAAAACAGTTTAAAATTTAAAGAAAAAATGAAGCTTCTTTTCTCAAAAAACCATTCACTTGAGCTGATACTTCATTGTATCTCGATTTATTTATTTATTTAAACAACTCGGCAGAGTTCAATCTATGTACTTATTATATCTCTAGAAGATTCCGAGTTTATAAACACAAATACATTTCAAATAAAAAAAAAAGTATTCAAAGAATTCTATCGTTGATCCTACTTAAAAGCTTTGAAATCATTCATATAAACTTAACAAAATTTTAAAAATAAAACTCACCCTAGATCAAACCCTTTTTTTCTGCCCTTTGGCGGAAAGAAAATTTAAATGAAACGGACAGAGGAAGGACTTTAAAACAAAATCTTGAATTCCTTTGATGAAACTCTTCACTTCATAAATAGAATACTGACATTTTTCAATTCACTAAGCTCGCTTTTTTTTTACTTTATTTTAACCAATTTTGAATATTGAACCTCAGGGGATCTATCCTCATAAAACGAGCTTTTTCGTCTTTTCAATTTTATCTAAAGTTATAATATAGAATTATATTATTTTAAAGGATGATTTAGGAATTGATATACATGTGTATATATATATTATATATCCTGGCTATAGAAAAGAAGTCGATTTTTTTTTTATTCAAAACTTTTTAGCAAAACCCGTTCTAATTTAACTCTTGAGAAAATAAATAAATAAATGGAGGTGGAGGATAGGATAGATAAACCATTTTCAAACTCCATCTCAAATTAATTAATTCAAGTACATATTTTCAACAAGCTTCGTTAAAATATTTTTAATGATGAAATTGAAAAATAGATGACAGAATCGATTTTCTTTAAAAAGAAGTACCTAGTTCGGCAAATTAAGAAAAATTCACTGGTTGTATTAGTAAAGAGAAATCAATAAGATTGTTCTCTGTTAATGCAAATAAATATATATGTTGCAGTACAAACCCGTTTTTTAGTAACAACGCGTTTTTGCTAGTTAAAATGCGTTTCACTGAATACCTTTGTGGCACCTAGAGTCTACTGATGTTGGTTGAGTTTGGTTCAAAGGTCTAGAATCATCATTTTTGACTTTCCGCCTCATTTTGGGTGTTTATTTTCAAAATTCATTAAACGAAAATGTCAAAAATTACATCCTCTACAACTTTGATTCTAATTTTTGACATTTTTGTTTAAAAATTTTTGAAAATAAACACCCAAAGTGAGACGGAATATCAAAAATCAAGATTCTCGAAATTTGATCCAAACTCAACCAACGTCAGTAGATTCTATTTGTCATAGGGCTATTCAGTGAAACGCTTTCTTAATAAAAACGGATTTTTACTGCAACATATACAATACAGACATATCAGTGGCGGGCGGTGAATTTTCAACCAGGGGATGCTGTCCAAAAAATAGACCTTCATTTTTTAAAATTTTATTTTATTCTTCGCTCCTTTTTGCAAAAATTTATCATAGAATTTTTCGTTATTTTTTTCAAATTTAACATTAGATTTTTTATCAATTGATATTTAAACAGAGCGAATAATTCATATTGATTTCAGCTTCTTCTGGTGATGTTTCAATTCTTTTAATAGTTGAAAACTGACTGACGCGCTCGTAAAAGGCACAATGCAAATTAAATGTATTAAATCACGCATAAAAATAAATTTTTGCTCATTGGGCTTTAAAATGTCTGAAACAAGGAGAAAAATATTATTCAACTATGATTTTTTTCTCATTGTGTGTTTGAATTCCTATACCCAAGAACAGAAAGTCAAAAAGTTCTTTTTTATTAAATACATGGTACTTACTGATTAGATTTTGCAATATATAGTTCAAAAGGCAGAAAATATTTTTTGAATATTTTCTTTACTAAGGGAGCTCTAGTGTACCGAGTCTTGAAAAAGTTTGTTTGGCACCCATTTCAAAAAGTAATTTAATGTTAATATTTCGTCGTTTATTTGTAACTGTAAAGATAATTATTTTATATCTTTTAGTGGATTTTATTTTATTTTTAAGTTATTATTATTTTATTTGTTGCATTTAAGTTTTTTGAAGTCGGTTTTATTTTTTTTTTTATAAAAATTATTTTTATTTTTCTCTTTTTAGTGATGTTATTAATATTGACTTAATATAATACCTTGCATGCATCTTGTAAGAGAAAGCGTCGGTCGAATGAATCAGAAAATGATAAAAAATTCAATTCAACGTTTGCGGGTTTTAAATGAATGTTTTTTTAAGATTTTTTTTATAAAAGATTTTATTTATTATAATTTCGATTATTTGTTCATAACAATTGGAGATTTACGTTATTTCGTCGTTGATCATATCATCAGAACTTGACCAAATTAATATGGCACCAACCCTAAGATACCCCTTTTCCAATAAAAAAGAATCATCGAAATCGGTTCATAAACAAAGAAGTTAGGCCTGAACAAACCTAACAAAAAAGGTCTAATACCAATGAAAAAAAACGGGACCAATCGGAAGCTAGACTGAACCCAATGCAAAAAATTATCAAAATCGGTTCACAATTGGCGGAGATATGAGGTAACATAGACAAAAAAAAATCAGTCGAATAGAGAACCTTCTCCTTTTTTGAAGTCGGTTAAAAAGAAAATAATTATCATGTAAAAAATGTAGAATTAAAAAAAAAAAAAACTATTTCAAAATAATTCTAAACTAATTGAATTCATTTGTTTATTCGATTCAATTCTATAAAGATAAATTCTGATTCAAATGAAATAAATGAATACACAAGCAAGACGTGCGCATTGATCCAATTGGCGAAATTTCACTCTCATTCATCAAACGGAAGAGAATAGGAAAAAGGTCGGTTACATAAGGAACCTATTTGATTCAAAAAAAGGAAAATCCCCTTTTTCCGATACGAAACGAGAAAGAATTCAGTAGCAACAACCATCAACTTTGTTTTTCCATTTTTTATTTGCTCCCTCCCTTTCTTTCCAATGCTATTCCCGCTTCTTTCGAAGCACTACTCACAAGTGGGAAGGTTTATTTTTTTTTGATAAATCTGTGCTTGGTTTTGATGGGCTGGTCGCGTGCCTGGCAAGGGTTAATTGTCTGATCAGAGCCCTCGGGACTCGGGCTGGGGTTTGGGGAGGTGCACTTCATTAAACCCGGGAGGGCTTTTGTGCCACCTGCTAATTGCGCCGTTGTTGTCTCCCATCCAAGCGAACAAACAACCGCGAATTCTTTTCTCTTGAACGGAAAATTAAGACCGAGAGACAAGTCAAGCATCCCCCTAATAATTTCAAGATGTTCTTGATTAAAACAGACGTCATTAGGGAGATAAAAGATAAATTGCTTCAAACAATTTGTTAAAAGTCTTTCACCTCGATTTCGCTTCATTAATATCTATTTAATATTCATTATACCAATAACAACACACATAAAACAGTCACTTAGAGAAAGAATTTTCTCTCAAAAGTTAATTTCCATTTCTTATTCGTTAAATACAAAGTTTGGCGTCCTTCGTACAATAAAATCTTTATCAAACCGCACAGCGTGCTCAGGCCAAGTTCGAGCATTGACTTGGCCGTACACGCTGTACGCTATTACACGAACCATTTCGAGCCAATTTCGACCCCCCTGCAGCTCGGAACCCATTTGAGATACAAATATAATTATGTAATCAATCTTGAAGAGATTACCAAATTTTAATAATATAGCTTAAATAGATTCTGGGATATGGACCTCAGAAAATAGCTCATTTTGGCACTCACTGACTCACTGACAGGTCATCAAAACCTTTAGGGTAACTTATGAGGAGAATTTTCTAGGTTAAGTTAGTGAAACACACAAACTTAACCTAGAAAATTCTCCTCGTAAGTTATTTATAATGTTTCACCTAGAACCGACACCTAAATCCTTAAAAACCTTTAGGATACTTACAATCATTCTAGCATCATGAAATTTCGCCTGTTAGTAGAAAAAATCCAAACTTTCTATCTTTCAACCCCTTAAAAATGGGGGGAGGGTCAAAAAATGAAAATTCTAGCCCGTTTGACCAAACTCAAACAAATGTTGTATATGGCACATATTCTGTGGGCCCCCTGAAGGGTAGAAATAAAAAAAACACCATTTAAAATGGGGGGAGGGTCAAAAATGAAAATTCTATCCCGTTGGGCCAAACTCAACCAAATTTTGTATACATATTCTGTGGACACCCAGAAGACTTGTATACATATTCTGTGGGCCCCCAAAAGGCTAGAAATATAAAACGTAACCACCCAAAATGGGAGGAGGTACAAAAATGAAAATTCTAGGAACAAAATTTCATATAGCGCTTTTCAAGTAGCTTACAAAAAGAAGAGAAATCTCAACCAAAAAAATCTGTGAAAAAACAGACCAAGTTCATAAAAGTAGTGAAATCTAGTGTGCAGGCAAGTTAAATTCGCCAAGAATAATTAAGTTCAGAAAATAGTACTTTCAATTAAATTGCATTCTTTCCATTTTGAATGACAATCGAAATTTATGGAATCTTAATTTTTAATTTAATCATTATTTATTTGAACTTTTAATTAAAGGAATCGTAGGGAGTTGGACAACTTACGATTCCTTTAATTATTAATCATGGACACGAATAATGAAATATTTATTTGAACTTGGCTGCACACTAGATTTCACTACTTTTTCGAACTTGCCCAGTTTTTTTCACAGATTCCATTTATCGAATCTATATTTTCAATTATTGAAATAATATTTTTATTAAAATGCAAATATTCATATGTTTATGTTATATTTCAATTTAGATTGCATTTTTAATTAAAAATTATTAATAATTTAATTTCATAAAAAATTACAGAAATATATCATAATATTAAAAAAAAAATTATGTATTCATATATACTTAATTAAAATTGACTTCAATCAATGAAATCAACCTTATTTGGTCCAATTAATATTAATGTATATAGTTTTTTAATGAAATCGTTAAATGAGGCTATAATCTACTTTAGTAATTGCCATCCAGGTTTCAGCGAGAATTTGCAAAAGAAAAAGTAGAAAATTGTAAAATTGATGATTTATATGTTTATAAAAGAGGGAATTTATTTATTTATTTATTTTTTCTCCTCTTAATGGCCTCGGAATGAATTCCAATGTAGCCAGTCTACCATGAGTCAAAAATTTTCACAGCCAAATATAAATTATGCATAACAATTATAAAAGTGTGTACAATCAAATAAGTATACAATAAATAAGTAATTAATTACAAACAATCAAATAGTATCACAGACAATGAAAATAATAGATAATGAATAAAAATAATAAATAAATAAATAAAACAATAAAATAAGGGAATTTATGCAAAGGGGAAAATGATCTTCATTAGAGGCAACAATAAAATATAAAGATCTTATATTAAAATAAAACGGCCAAGTGCGAGTCGGGCAACTTAAATTCAAATTTCTGAAAGTACAAGTAAAAGGTCTAAAGATCAATCTTTATTTAAATACTTTCTAGCATCTAGTTATTGATACATAAAGATAAATCAATAAAGTTGCCCTCTGCTTGATGTGACAACCTCATTGATTTCTCTTTATCAATCAACAACTCTGCTATTCTAGTTAATGACTTTCTTTCATTTTTATATAAAAAAATTATTTTTTTATGATTATCCATTCTTAAATTCTAAACCACCCTAACGATTCTTCTGGAATGTAATAAAAGATCGACAATGAAAGAAGGGCCTCTCATGAATACCCTTTCCTTCTCAAGCTAAATTAAGGAAAATAATTTAAAAATGGCATTTGATGGGATTTTGAAGAGAATTTCATAAGGTATATTTTCTAAGGGCGCAATGTTCTAATGTAAATTTAATGTAGATGTTATCAATAGAAATTCTAGCAAGTTTAAAATGAGAATTAGACGGAAGGGAAGCGGAACATAAGATTTATCTAATTTATTCCATTACATTTTCTTTCCATTTTTTCGGCATAAAAAAAAGGACGAAAAAATATTTTGGATTCCATTTGTATTTTTAAGTAAAAAGAGATATCATGAGATCTTTGAATAAAACTTTTGATCTATCAAATATCTTTATATATATACGGGGGGGGGGGGCATAAAGATCTACCACATTTTGAAGAGGTATAAAAAAAAATGAAAAAATTCAACTAGAAAAAAAAACTGAATATATTTTTGAAAAGAACATTAAATAATTTGTTTTTAATGTGTTTTAAACAGACGAAAAAAGAGCAGGGGGAGGGATGTCAAAAATGAAGATTCTAGCCCTTTCGACCAAAGTCAACCAAATTTTGTATACCTACATGTTCTGTGAACCCGCAGAAGGCTATAAATTCAAAAACTAACTACCCAAAATGGGAGGGAGGGTTCAAAAATGAAAATTCTAGTCCTTTCGACCAAACTATGTATACAACTATGGTTAGTTTTTGGATTTCTAGCCTTCTGGTGGTCTACAGAATACGTATACAAAATTTGGTTGAGTTTGGTTGAAAGGGCTATAATTTTCATTTTTGACACCCCCCCTTTTTTTTTGTCTGATAATGTTTAAAAAATATTTAAAAAAAATTATTTTATTTTATTTTCAACAATATATCCAGTTTTTTTCTAGTTAAATTTTTTCATTTTTTTATACCCCTTCAAAATGTGGAAGATCTTTATGCTCCACCCTGTATAAAGTGAAGGTGACGTTTCAAAAGATGAAGTTTTTTTTTCTAAAAAACCATTAACTTGAGCTGAGACTTCATTTTCATCCGATCTTTTTGTATCTCGATTTATTTATATATGCTAGTTAAACAACTCGGCAGAGTTCAATCTATGTACTTATTATATCTCTAGATCCTGACTTTATAAACACAAATACATTTCAAATAAAAAATAAAAAAGTATTCAGAGAATTCTATCGTTATCGTTGACGCTTCATTCATTCATTCATTCATTCATTCATTCATCTACGCACAGCCCAAACCGCTGGACCTAGAAAAATGACATGAAGAGTGATTGGCAGCAAGGGGGTCAGGGGAAATAGATTTACTGGTGTGAATGGTGATCGGAAGTGGTGTAGGTCCAAAGGGCGGGAAAAGGGTCGGTGGGGTGGAGAGCGATCGGAGATGGAGGAGGAGAAAGGGTTCAGGGGGGCAGGGAGCGAGTCCAGGGGGCGAAGCAAGAGGTCCACATGGGTTAATTTCAAGTAAATGACAAAAAATTGATATATCATTCTTTTCATTATTTGAAACAGTATTAGGAGTTTGCAGAGGAAAATACATTTGATCCTTCTTATATATGTATGTACATATAGTATATGTTTATAATTTATTATTTAAAAAAAATCAATAAAAGTTGAACGTACTCTCCACACAGGAGACATTGTTTTTGTTTTAGGGAATTGCTTCTCTGGGGATGCACCTTCCTTGAGGAGATGATAGCTTGCACATACTGCAACTTGATAGAGCCACCAGTTATAAAGCCCTTTGGCTTTACGATGCCATAAGAATCAGAAAGCATCGCCATATTAAACTCCATAAGGCGCCGGGTATTTTTTATAACTCATTTATTTCTTTTAGCAGACGTGAGCGTACGATAAAATAAGTCGCAACGACAAGATGTCCATTGGACGAAAGCCTAGGGCTGGGACAGGGGTGACTTTTGGGGATGTGGATTTAATTCGCATCCAATTAGTGAAGATGCACCGAGGATCTCTTTTTATTTCGTATGAATTGAATCGAGGGAAGAAAATTTCGGCTCATTTCACACATTCATCCAAAAATACGACACAAAATAAAACTGACATTCTGTCTTTATAAACAACAAATAAAATGAAATTTGATAACATAATTATTTTTGAAGATATAATAATTTAATTTCTGGCAGTCGATCTGGGGGGCCCAAGTTTAGTCATATCAAGCAATATAGAGTTATTTTTTTAACCCCAAAAGAGAACTATTTATTGCTCAGTAGAAGAGTTCTGATTTCATGCTCGAACTTCTTACGGCTCGATTCCAGTGAAGAGCATTTACAATATTTACTTAAACTAAACTTGAATAAAAATGTGTTAATTACTATCAATTAAAATATTCCAGCTGCGAAGCCCGCCTAAGGCATCATGCTGGCCAGGGGACTATACCCCCTCGACTCCGATATCCCTTTTTTTGGATCCGGATTCTTTTCTGTTGGACCTTAATCACCAATAAACTATATTGAACAAACATTTGTATATTTTGTTATTTTTTATTTTCTCACATTCATTCATCACACCTAATCTCGTCAATGTGAGGTTTTACAAATGGTATGAAAAACACATTTTCCTCTGGATATTGATTATCCGAAGTACAATTATCAAAACTACAATGTTTTGTTGGAATTGTGGACATAAAAAAATATTTGTTTAATAATTTTAAATAATCAAGTTATACCACTAAAATAACACGGTACTAAATGGAGAATAAATCATGTTTGCTACGGTAGGGCAGCACTTGTGGTAGGGACCCTACTACAAGTGCTGCCTCTCGTGGCTAATTGGAAGCACTGCCCTCAGGAAAAAGCCTCATTAGATAATTAAAGAGAAATATTTACATAATTTATTTATTAAATATTTTGATATTATCAAATTCTAGCCATGAAAATTTATTTAGAATAATAATATACCCCGCTTGCATAACACCCCATTAATTATAAAAATCATAATTGAAACAAAGTATAAATATACCGAGACATATAATATGTAGATCATTTATGGTAAATATTTGATGGAGAAAGTAATTCTTTCTCCAAACCACTTGAGTGACTTTGTAGTTTATATTCTTTAAAATTCAAATATTATTTGTCCCATTATTTAAATAAATTTAATATCCCGACAAATTTTAAATAATTTTTTTTTCACTTATATTAATTTAGTTAAAGTTGAGAAAATAGTACTTTCAACTAAAAAGCATTCTTTTTAAATGACTATCTAGATTTATGAATTCTATATTTTTAATTTAAATTATTTTCCTGAAACAAGACTGTTACGTATTATGTATGCCATTAGGGTAAATTAATTAGACTCGTGACCAGCCAAATTTCAGGAAAATAATTTAAATTAAAAATATACCTAGAATCTATAAATCTAGATCATCATTTAAAATGGGAAGAATGCATTTTAATTGAAAGTACTACTTTTTCGACTTAATTATTCTTGGCGAATTTAACTTGGCTGCACAGTAGATTTCACTACTTTTTCGAACTTGCCCTGTTTTTTCCCAGAAGTGTTTTGAGTGCGATTTCTCTTCTTTTTATATTCTAATATGTGGCTTTAATTAATTAATCTATTTATTTATTTTGGGGCGGTTAATTTACAATAAATATTTCACCTCTTCAATTTGGAGGTTAAGAATAGTAAGATTGGAGTAATTTTTGAAGACGGGCTGATAAATGAATTAAGTGGATATTGATGAGGCAGTCCAAAAAAAGAAGATAATTTATACTATCTTTTTATTTTTATTCAAAAACCGACGTTTCGGAGGCTATTCCCTCTGCCTACATCCCCCGGCAGCGTCTCCGGGTCTTTTTAGGTTGCCCCGAAGAAGGAGGGAATAGCCTCCGAAACGTCGGTTTTTGAATAAAAATAAAAAGATTGTATAAATTATCTTCTTTTTTTGGACTGCCTCATCAATATCCACTTAGTTAAGAGTAGTCGTTGTGATTAATTTTCACCTTTATTAATGCCCCAAACTCTAACAATATGCCAAATTTTAGTATCCTAGGATCATTACAAATTTAATAGATGCAAATTTACCCTACAACATTCACCCTTCATTTTAGAGGTTGAAAGATAGAAAGTATTTCTTTTTCGAATTTCCTTTTATTATTGCCCCAAACTACTATTATCTCAAATTTAAGCATCCTAGGGTCATTTAATATTTATTAGATGAAAATTTATCCTATTCACCCCTTAGTTTCAAGGGTTGAAAGAGGAAAAGTCTGCTCTTTTCAAATTTTTTCTTCATTTGTGTTCCAAATTCTACCAATATTCCAAATCTTAGCATCTTATAGTTATTAGATATATAAATATATAATTGATACAAATTTACCCTTCATTTTAAAAGTCGGAATTTTTCCTTTATTTGGGTTTCAAGCTCTACCAGTATGTCAAATTTCATGGTGGTAGAATGAGTAGAGCACAGCAAGGTTTTAAAGACTTGTCAGTGAGTGTGTCAGTGTGTCATTCAGTGCTAAAATTAGATATTTTTCAGGACCATATTCCTTTATGCTAAATTATTGAAATTTAGTACTCTAAAAGATCGATTACATAATGTGTATAATTTCAGCTCTATACCTATCTCAAATAGGCTCTGAGCTGCAGGGGGTCAAATGTGGCTCGAAATTGTTCGTGTTAAAAGGGTATAATGTGCGATTGATACACATTTAGAAACATTTAACCCTTAAATCAAAGTCGAAGGATTGAAGATTCGAGAAAGATTGAAGTAGATTCAGGTAATCTTCAATTTTTCTCTTATTTCTCAGGAAAGGGAAATGAATGTTTGTAAATACGATATAGTATTACTCATATCTATTAATAAGGGAAAAGGTAGAAAAGTTTTTAAAGGAGCTGCTATAACAGCATATAATATGAATTAAGAGTCAAAAAGATATGTTTATAACTCATTGGACTTAAATCCGTCTTTAAATTGATTTTTATTTTTATGCAAAGTTCGCCTTGATCAGAAGCTTCAAACTTAATCAAATACATATTTTTTTCTTTGTTGGAGGTGATCATTTTCAAACTTTAACTTTTCGATTACTCAAAAAGTGGCTGCAAATCAATATCGATGTTGAAATTACTTTCAGTAAAAAGTGTTTGACTTTAATATTTCATTAAAAAGAAAATTAATTAAAAATACTTCTACTAAAGATTTTATAAAATGCGTTTTAGTTGAAATCAAATTCTTGATTTTCCTGCTTTTTATTTAATCGATTATGTTGAATTGACTCTTTTTATATCAAAATCAAAGTATTTTTTTATTTTATTTTTTATTCACTATGATTTCTAAAAGAAAAAAAAATGTATCGGCTTGAGAAAAAAATCCCATTCATCCCATCCGCGCCCTCCTTCCTTTTAAAAACTTCAGTTTGCAAAGATTCTTTTCCATCTTTTGCTATCCAATAATGTATCTTAAAGTTTCTTTTCCTTCCGTATTCGAAATGTTGAACATCCTCCTGGTTTGCGTCCTTCTTTTCCTGTTTATATATTCATCAACGACCTTTTCGAATAAATAGGTGATTATTTATTAATGATTTTAAGAAAAGGCGATCAGAGCACGCTGATGGCGACTATTGACTGAGCAAGCAAAAAAAGCACTTTTCCAAAGTAAGGAAACGAGATTGTTCAATTAATTATTTAAGGAATGTATTAAAAAAATTTCTCCTAATATATTCTTAAAAAAGCGGAATAATTAATTTCCTTGATTGATTAAAAATTCAATTAGAGAAATAATTAATTTACACTCGAAATTCGCTATCTTTATAATTTCCAAAAAGAAAGAAAGAAAAATATTGTGACATGTTCCGTGCATATCACATGACTTTCATTTTCCCATGGTAAAAAAAAACTCATTAAAATAAAATAAAAGTAATATATTGAGTAAATTTATTTAATTGTAATTTTTGTTTTTGAAAATCAGAAATATTAAACAGAATATAGTGTCGGAAATCAGAGCATATTCTCTAGATTCAAACACTTTTTCAAGTTTTTATAACTTTCCTCACACATCTATATTAATAAAATACTGTTTGGCAGATAGGTAGGGCTGGCCGGCCAGAAACTTGGCTTAGTTACATATAGATGACAGTGTAACAGCTTGAATCTTTGGCCAAGAAAATGCCCGGTACGAGACGCTCCCCGCCAGGGGCTAGATGATGCCTGGCAGAAGGACCACTCGTCAGCTAGTATACTATATAAATCTTATATTATAGATAACAAAGAATATGTGATTCATAATAAAATCTGAAAATTAAAAATTTGTGAGACGTTTTCGAGAAAAAGACAAATAAATCTAAAAACATCTAAGTAAAAATGCACTTCCTGTTAACCGATTTGAACCAAAACCTTTCTGTGATATCTTGAGTTGATAAATAATTTAATATTTCTGACATTTGCTGTTTTTGAGTTAGCATGACCCCAGAAAAACAGACCTGTGATTTTAGTGATTTAGTACCAATATTCTTTTTCTTTTTCTTCCTTTGTAGACCCCAGGTCTATTTACGAGTATACCAGATCGTCGTGACATCTTTTCTTAGGAAGACGTCTACTCCTTTTCCCTTCTGGGCGGTTTTTCATTATTTTTCTTAATATCCTGTCATCTGACATTCTTCCTACATGTACATATCATTCTTCTTTTGTTCTTCTTATCCACTACCGCATCTAAAATTCAAAAATTGAAAGTTAAATTTATGATACAGGAATTAATGTATAATTAAAAAGTTTTATTTCGCCGAGAGTAGCAGAGTTGTTGAATCATAAAGATAAACAAATAGGTTGTCCTCTGCTTGATGAAAATAAACATAACAACATAATTATATATATTATTTATTTGTTTGAGAGTTTCGAAGGCTTGGCTTTCATCAGCAGTCTTTTTTTAACTATAAATATTATTTTTCATGGCGTCAATATCGCGTGGATATTGAAAATTTTTGTTTTTCGCAGACAAGCCAGTTAAACATTAAACATTTAATTTAATTAAAGCTGAAAATAAGTATCTCTTTTTGAAAATAAGATGATTTTTTTTTAACTAAATTCTTTTTATAATTAAATTTAATGTTTAACTGTCTTGTCTTTTAAGGGCCAGTAGTATGTCGGTTGGTAAAGTCTTGAAAAGTTGACAAAGGGTAAAAGCTTAGAATTCATATTGTGCCCGGACGGATGGCCAATAAGATGACACGCACGTTCATCTGATTGGCCATCCTGTCGCGCACAAGGTAAATTCTAAGGTTTTACCCTTTGTCAACTTTTACAAAGACTTTATCAACCAACATACAACTGCCACTAAGTAAGAACAACAATTTCCAATATCCACGCGACACTGTGTATGTGTGTATGTTTATTTGCATCAAGCAGAGGACAATCTCTTTGTTTCTCTTTATGATTAATGTATAGTTCAAAAAGTTTATTTTTGGAAATGCCTTTCAAATCCTTATAATTTATGGATAGATTGTTCAATTTAATAAAGACGGATAAGGATCTCCCAAATTGAACATGAGCTGATAAAATCCCAATAATAACGAGGAGACTGAGCGATATGATCTATAAATAATATTTACCATGAAGGGACAGTCGTCTTTGCGTGACCAAATGGAGTAGACTTAACACCCCGAGGTCTCCTCAGCCCCTAGCCAGCCTGCTACCATCATTTCGACTCGAGCCCTTCTAGCTTTTAGACTAAATACAAGCCGAACTGACCACTCGAAAAACTATTTACTTGTACTTGGTGGAAATTATGACAGGCCTGTCATCATTTTTCACATTTACGATCACTGCTGAAGATTTTCATTTAGAGATTAAAGAAAGAATTATTACAAGAGAAGGAAATTGTTATTTTCTCGATAACAATTGGATATCAAAGAAAATTATATCCTTTCTTAATATATTAATCTTAATATTTTGATATAACTAGAAACGAGGGGTGAACCGCGACCTAATATCGTGTACACCTACTTCCACTTCCACTTTCATTTCCAAGTAGAAGGATCAACAGATGTAAGGGCATTATCTAATGAATTCCACATCATTCCAAAGATGTGTAAACCTAATTCCAATCGCGGTTCACCCCTCGACTGGAAATAAAATTTTTGACAAAATTAATCAATTAATTTCTAATTTTTTTACAAAACACTAATGATAGAAAAAAAGATTTAGAAATAATAAAATATACCTATTAAATTTGTTTTGCGGCTTTCGAAATGTGGTGCTACAGAAGAATGATAAATATCAAATGGATGGATAAAATTACAAATGAAGAAGTTCTTGGAAGAATCGGAGAAAAAAGAACCTTGTGGAAGAGTCTGAAGAAGAGAAGAGGTCAGATGATGGGGCACACATTGAGTCATGGGGGACTGCTTAGGGATATCTTGGAGGGGGAGGTGGGAAAGAAAAGGGGAAGGGGAAGACCCAGATTAGAATATTTCAACCAAATAATTGGGGATATGGGATGCCAGCCATTTAGAGAGGTCAAACAGCTGGCGGGGGACAGAGTCGAGTGGAGACGGATTGTTGCATCAAACCAGTCTTAGGACTGTATACTCGATGATGATGATAATGTTTCTACATTTAATTCAGAAGCTAGCTAAATCTATCCAATTGAGATAAAACTAGGAAGGTTTTCAGAATTTCTATAATATAATTTTTTTTTTTTGGGAAATATAGCAGCTATCTAAATATAATTTTGATGATTGAGTTGTTTATTAAAATAGAAATTTTCAAATATATGTAGGTACAACACAGTAGTGTAACAATAGGGTGGCACGTCGGGGAAAATGCCACGGGCCCCCGGCCCAAGAGGACAGCGAACACAGGAGGATCCTAAAATTTTTTATTACAAAATTCTTGTCTCATTTGTCAAGGAATTTCTCAGTTTTTCATCCACTTTTAGACACGAAATAGAAAAGAGAACTTGCTGATTTATTAATAATAAAGAATCAATTTATGTCTGCTTGCTTTCCTGAAGTGTCCACTGCATTTCTATTATTTGTAATCATTCCTGTGACTACGGCTAGTGCCAAGCGATCATTTTCAAAAAACTTATTTAAGAAATTTTATGGGACAAGAAAGGTTACGCAATTTAGCTATTCTATCCATCGAACATTCCATGGACCGAAATTTGAACTTTGATGTTGTCATTAACACTATTGCTGAACAGAAAGCCCGAAAAAAGGAATTTTAATAATTAAAATTTTGACTAAAAATAAAATTGTTATTTCAATCCAACACCCTCTTTAAATTAAAAGTACTAGAAAATCAACGAATTTCAACAAAAACACTTGTGTAAAAACAGACCAAGTTTAATTAATAAAAAAAGTAGTGAGATCTAATGTGCTGCCAAGTTCAATATCATCAATTTAATAAATGAGTCAAGAATATAGTAACTTTTAATTTTACTTTACATTGATGAATTTGATAAAATTGTAGTTATCCCACTGGGTACACATACTATTGTTTTTGACAGAAAATGAAACAATTGGTATGGAAAAATCAGTTATATTTTCAAAAAAATAATCATATACAGCCCAGCCGACTCTCGATAATTCGAATTTTTCGATAATTCGAACTCTTCAGCTGTTAACTTCAGTAAATCAAAAAATGCTGTGTTTTGATAATTCGAAATCCTTTTCATAACAAGAGGCAGAGACCGTGCTATAATTCGAACTAGGCCACTTCCCCTCTTTAACGTTAATACATATGTAATTTTTTTGTTCTTTTTTGTCGTTTTAATTATTTTTACTTTAGTTGAGGCTATATATAAAATTTATGTAAGCTCATACATATTTTCAAAAATATAATAAAAACTCTTAATAATTCGAATTTTTTTATTTCCTCTTGATAATTCAAACTTCTTGATAAGGCCCTTGGATTTCGAATTATCGTGAGTCGACTGTAATTGTTTTTAGAAAAATAAAGAAATTTATTTTAACATAATGTAGTTACATTAAGATTTAATTTAAATTTACAAAAATCCTTACTCAAACAACTTAATTTGATTGAATATGCTGTTTAACTGAAATCAGGTTTCTTAATTAAATAGTAAGAGAACCCACCTAAGTATCTTATTCTAGGTGTTTAACTTCAACATTAAGTTGTTTTAATTGGCTCAGACAGGCAACAGCTCAGCTTGAATTCGAATTGAAAAGTTGACTGCGTCGTCTTTCTGTTCTGTTTCGTTGACGAACTTAAAATGTTGGCCGTGGAAGAAAATAATTCTTGTTTGTTTACGCGATGTCGTTGCCCAATTTTCTTGTCCCTCGGCACGTTTTCCATTTGTTAGTCAAACACAAGTAATTCCATAATGATGCACTTCCACTTCCAACACGGACTTTTTTCTTTCTTTTTTTTTTTATTATAGAAATTGTAAATGTAATATTTGTGAAGTGGGTTAATGTCATTCCCTTTACGAGTCTCGTCATTCGACTAAACTTATCAATTGTCTGAAAAGATGACTGCCTGGCCCTTTTTCGAAAGCTTTAATGCCTGCTGACATCCCATAAAAACTCGGACATTTCGCGAACCTGCCTCGGGGAGAACTGATAAGCTTATTGGCTACCTATGTTACCAGAACTAAATTGTTGGACAAAACAATAGATAACCGGTCACTCAAGCTCTGATAACATTTTGGAATTTATTATATTATTGATAAATAAAACAGCAAAAAAATTAGAAGCAGTGGATTTTGTTTATTTCTGGACCACTTTAAAAGTATGTTTAAAAAATATGTATGTAGTATTCTTCATTGCTTAATTATATTAATGTAGATGAAAAATATTCTCAGGGTTATTGATTGAATATATCTAAAATTGATTAATTATAGTCCAAATATTAGCGGCAATTCCCCTGTACCCCCTCCCCTGCCCCTCGAACCCTTTCGCCTCCTCCACCTCGAATCAGTATCCACCCCACTGACTCTGTCCCCAACCTGGGTATTATAGCTGACCATATGCACCCCCTCCGTAGCTAGACCCTCTGGGCGGGTTTCCCTGGCCGGCGGCGTCTCGGAATGGAATTATTAGTCAGTTATATGGATTATGTTTTTCAAATATTTATATATATTCGAAATATGAAGAAAATTGGTCCAAATGGGTAGAATTTTCACTTTTTGACTCCCCCATTTTTTGCATTTCTAGCCTTCTGGGACCCACAGAATATGTATTCAACATGTTTACAAAATTTGGTAGAGTTTGGTCCAAAGCCAAAGGGCTAGCTAGAATCTTCATTTGCTGACCCCATCATTTTGGGTCGTTAGTTTTTTCATTTCTAGCCTTTTGGTCGCTCACAGAATATATATATATATTATATGTTGCAGTAAAAACCCGTTTTTTAGTAAGAACGGCTTCTTACTAGTTAAAACGCCTTTCACTGAATACCTTTGTGGCAACTAGAGTTTACTGATGTTGGTTGAGTTTGGTTCAAAGGTCTAGAATCTTTATTTTTGACATTATGCCTCATTTTGGGTGTTTATTTTCAAAAAATTTTAAACGAAAATGTCAAAAATTAAATCCTCTACAACTTTACTTCTAATATTTGACATTTTCGTTTAAAAAATTTTGAAAATAAACACTCAAAATGAGGCGGAAGGTCAAAAAAATGAAGATTCTAGACCTTTGAACCGAACTCAACCAACATCAGTAATTTCTAGTTGCCACAAAGGTATTCAGTGAAACGGGTTTTAACTAGTAAGAACCCGTTCTTATTAAAAACGGGTTTTTACTGCAACATATACAAAACTTGGTTAAGTTGGTCTAAAGGCATAGAATTTTCATTTTTTGACCCCCCCCCCCCATCATTCCCCATTTCGGGGGGTTATTTTCAAAATTTCTTTAAACAAAAATGTCAAAAATTATAATACATATATCCTCTACAACTTTGCTTCTAATTGAATTTGCTGTAGAGTAAACAGTTTTTGATAATTTTTGATTATTTTTTTTTGAAGTGGGAGCACTTCCTGGGGGACGGATATAGGTAGAGACACAGCCTCTTTATTGTAGTATGTGAATTTTACTAGATGGTTTATTTTATTATTATTGATTTTGTTATCACTTAAGAGAATAGTATTATTTTGTAATATATTATAAGTGGTTTATACTTGCGTGTCTAATAGTGAAGTGACCCTCGCTAGATCCCAAGAGACCCTTCTTTTAACTCCCACTATTGTACCTCACCGATTTATCGGAACAATTTAAATGTCGGATTTATTAGAAGGGGTACCCTTAAGGCCTGTTAATTACCCTCCGAACTGGGGTGACGATCGATGGTGCGATCAAGAGTGTCTGGCTTGTTGACCCGCAGTTGAGCTCCCAAATCTCCCTCCGCCAACCTGGAGCAACTTTGTTTGGAAACAAACTCCTGCACCCCCAACCACCCACCCACTTGCCAAAAAAAACTAATTTGCATCAAACGAAAATTAGAATAGAGAGAAACAGCCCTCTTATAATTTGGATCCTTGAATATGCTAAAAATTCCTGGCGCACCTTCTTTCTCTTTATCATGAAATAAATGAATTATCATTCGATTATTCATGGAGGTTAACTAACATTTTTATAATCTCCCCTTTTGTACCTCACCCATCCACCCCTCGGATTTGTTATTAAAGTTCCTTTTCTTTTTTTTTTTACATTTTTATATTCCACTGAATAGAGTAATGAATTTGATTTGAAACTGATTTTGCACAAAAGATTAAAACAATTGGGCTATAAATCAATAAATCCTAATTATTAATTATTTATTTACAATTTCTTTTATTAAAAAAAATAAATAAATAAAAACAAATAAAATGTGATTGAATGAAATCAAATTAGATAATTTATAATGGAGACGGCCTTTTATGTTTCATTATTAAAATATCCGTCCAAAACATGTGGGTATTTAGAAAATTAAAAATTAATAAAGCGGCATTGAAAAATGAATCATGAAATCTGCTAGGAATGTGGTAAAGAAAACATATATACAAGCTTTTAATTGTATATTAAAATATAATTCTGTTATCTAGTTCCTGACTTAACCTTACTATTATTCTCAGTCTTAAAATCTATGGTATATACAGGGTCAACAACATCAACAACATCAGATATGCAGACGACACGCTGTTAATAGCTAGTACTCTGGAAGATCTACAGAGGCTGCTAAATAGAACAACCGTCGTGAGTGAAGAGTATGGGCTAAAACTGAATGTGGCCAAAACAAAATATATGGTCATCAGTAAGAAGATAAACCCCTATGACACCGGACTAAAAGTTAGTAACAACCCTCTTGAGAGAGTGCAACAAATTAAATACCTAGGCTGCACTTTAAATGATAAATGGGATCACTCTGTGGAAATCAAACAGAGAATTGAAATGACACGTAATGCATTCCAGCGAATAAGTCCTCTGCTGTGCAGCCACAACCTCAGTATGGATTTGAGGATGCGGCTAGTAAGATGTTACGTGTTTCCGGTTCTTCTATATGGGATGGAGGCCTGGACTCTTACAGAAGCGACAAGTAATAGAGTGCAGGCATTTGATTGAGATGTGGATATACCGGCGAATTCTGAGAATAAATTGGATGGATAGAGTTACAAATGAAGAGGTTTTAAGAAGAATGAAAAAAGAAAAAGAATTAATAAATAACATCAAAATTAGAAAATTATCGTACTTCGGCCATATATTACGTAACTCTAAATACCAATTTCTACAGCTTATTATTCAAGGGAAAATAGCCGGTAAACGAGGACCTGGGAGAAGAAGGACATCATGGTTAAAGAATCTGCGGCAATGGTTCGGGAAGACTTCCTTGGAGTTGTTTCGGGCCGCCGTCAATAAAACAATCATAGCCAGAATGATCGCCAACATTCGCTGAGCGGATAGGCACCAAAAGAAGAAGATATACAGGGTGTCCAGTATTACAATGATAAATCTTGAACAGGGGATAGGCCAGCTTATGACGGTCTAGAACCTAAAAGTTTTTTTTAATAAAAGTCTAATAGTTTTCGAGCTATAGGCATTTTTTTGAAAATGGTGAAAATCGCTACCCTAAATATGCTGTGGCTACAAATTTACATATTTAATTATTATAATTTTTCTTACGCAATTCTGAATATTCCTGCTATTGAGCAGAATTCAAAATAAAACCATAAGTACTATACTTTTGGAGAAAAAAATATTTTTGCCGGACTTATGTTTTAAAAAATTTTGATCAGCTAACTTTTAAAAACATTTTTGATAGTGTGAAATTGTGATAGTTATTTAATATATTAATCAATTATGTCGCATCTTAATTTAACTAATCTTTGGCTCTTATAGACATTAATACTAATCTGGACCGTCATAAACTGGCCTATCTCCTGTTCACGATTTATTGTTTTGATACGAGGCACCCTGAATATAAAATATAGTTTAATTGAAAAGTTTTTATTTTGCTGAGAATAGCAGAGTTGTTGATTCCAAGAGAGAAACAAGAGGTTGTCCTCTACTTGATGCTTTTTTAATTCTGACAGGCCCACAAGCTGAGAAAGAAGGAAAAATTTTCAATATCCAAGCGATACTGACCTCATGAAAAATAATATTTATAATTAAAAAGACTATTGATGAGGGCCAAGTCTTTGAAACTATAGTCTCAAACAAATAAATAATATATATACATATTTATATTATATTTCTGTATGTTTATTTGCATCAAGCAACCTCTTTGTTTCTCTCTATAAAATATAGTAAATAGATAACCATTCTATGATTTTTTTTTACATTTTATTTCTTTCGCTTATAATATAAGTATTCAGATTCATTCCCTTTTTGAGATCTTAAAACTCTAGAAAGATGAGGCTATCAGCAAATTTTTGCCAGCAATCGGTTTAAGCTAGTAAGTTAATACTTGGTATAGACGTCCAATTAATTAATATAAACTTTTGTATTCAGCTCATATCATATAGGTAATGAATTAAAAAAAATATTTAGTGATCATTATAACAACTACTCAAATAGAATTAAAGATAATTTTGAAAGCATTATTAGGTACCAATCATTAAAATCGAGTTTTAATCTAAAAGGACCCCACAGGCACTTGAATGAACCAGGCTTATGTACTTAAATTTTCTCCCTATAAATTTTAAAGTGTCATAAGTCGAGTTCACTTATACCAATTCGAATTGTGTTTAACTTTCGCAATAATCTCATTTGCTAAAAAGGATTTTGGAAATATTTTAGAAGAGAGGTCTTACATTAAAAATGGAACCCTTAAAATGGAATAGAATTAGTGATTATTATAACAACTACTCAAATTACTACTCACTTTCAACTATATTGATAATTTATTTCCGTCGTGATCCATACTAAATTTTGAATGTTTGGCAATTAGTATAAGCAGTATCTTCTCCATAGTATAATTCCTTGTGAAATTGTTTAAATGGGTGGTTTTCTATTGCCTTTCTTTGATTAGAGGGTAGGAATCTTGAATTTTTTTCAAAGGTGAAAATTGTCTGTCTGAATCGGGATATGATCCCAAGTTATGAAAGGAAGTCGATGGCTCTATAGCTTCCAACTCTAGTTGTTTTAATAATATTAATTATTATAATAACTACTAATGTAGAGTAAATTGTGAAATTTCTAAGAATTCTTATTTATAAAACCTTTTATTTGTTTTCATACAAATTTTCTTAATTCTAATTAAATCAAATTGAAAGTTTTTGCCGAGAGTAGCAGAATTTTTATATATTGAAGGAGACAATAAAAGACACACTCTTTTATTGTCTCCTTCAATCTAATTAAATCGTTAATGATTAGTTGATTTTAGTTTTAGTTTCAATATTTTGTCGTTAATATACCATAAGTAATAATAATTAACTTCCATTAAGTTATGAAAGATATAATTTAATAATTTTACCAAACTAGCATCAAACCAGAATATATTAAATACTTAATGCAAAATAAAAATTGTTATAAATTTTAATATACACTTTTAATCAAATTATCCTTCTGCTCTAAAACCTTTACGATCGCCTGTTCAATTTGTTTTAGTATTAATAAATTAAACAAATTTCATCCCTAATCATTATTACACATTTATTTATTAAAATACTTGTTCTATATTTAATAAATAATAATATCTTATCAAAACATCATTTAATTTAGAAATTTTACTTGAAGCATTTTATCAACAAAGAAGAAATAAATTCCCTTTGTTGAAAACTACTTTATTCTATACCTGTTATGCCACCTGGACTCAATGGCCCAACGTGAAGCAATTATATTAGCCACCAGTAAAACGAGTGGATTTGACGGTGCCTCCACACAGTGGCCCAAGAGTTGGGCGAACTATCGCCTACACCATTTCCAACCTCAACCAATGTCGGCCAATATAGGCCAATCCCTCTCTACACAAATTGGCTCAAGTTGGCCCATAGTGTAGAGGAGGCATTAAACTTCGCATTGAGATTAAACAATTTCAAATTGCGATAAGTCAACTTCAAAATGATATTATTCTTTATCAAAATTGAAATAGCTTTTTTCAAATGAGATAAAAATTCTGTTCTTGTTTATTGGGAGAAGTTAGACGCCAAAAATTTTTTCATCATCAATTTATTGAGTCTCACCCCGTTCCCGATTTAGGGCAATGTTGAATATTAGTTTCATCTTTTTAATAAGAACTTACTTCCTGTTAAATGTCTACTTTCTTGGTTTTTGGACTTGAATATTGAATAATTTGCAACTCCTCAATTTATATAATGAATAACTAACAACCCACTTTTTTAATAGTACCTATTCTCCATAGAAAATGGCTATTTCCAATTTGAAATTGATAATTCACAAAATATTTCCAAGTGGAGAGCGTTTTCTAAAAAAATAAAATTATTAATTAGAAGAAAGTTAAAATATACTAGGGAGGAGACTTTACGGATGAGTGAATACTCCACGGAGGCCCTAAATGAGGCGAGAGGGGAATCAAACAAATTAATGATGATGAAAATTTGTGTGTTCTATATCTATGGTATATCCTACAAATTTGTATAAAACCTTAACTAACAATTCACAAAATGACTAGGAGATAGGTAAATTTTTATAATTTTTTGATATAACAAAGAATAATTGACCTATCAATGAGAAGTGTTTTGACCGTGCTTTATTTGAAAAAGATATTTTATCACGAGACTATTGCGGATTATGCTATTAAAGTCTGTGGAGTCTTAAATCTGGACCAAGAGAGAAAAAAGATGTGATCCACTTAGCTACAATCCAACGTTATTTTGCGTATAGCCCGCTAGACATTCGGATGGATCACCACTGAATGTCTAGCGGGCTATACGCAAAATGACGTTGGATTGTAGCTAAGTGGATCACATATTTTTTTCTCTCTTGGTCCAGATTTAAGACTCCACAGACTTTAATAGCATAATCCGCAATAGTCTCGTGATAAAATATCTTTTTCAAATAAAGTGCGGTCAAAACACTTCTCATTGATAGGTCAATTATTCTTTGTTATATCAGTTAGAAAAATTATAAAAATTTATTTAAGATCATTATTTCAAGTTAGAAATATATAAGTTCAAATATTATTTTCACTCAATATTTGACAAAAATTCACTACAGATGATTCCTGATTGAATCAAATGTAGAAAACATTCGGCTAGGAGATAGGTGGCATGAAATGGACACGTATTGAAAGGGACAATTCAAAGAACTCCTTAAATAAAGGTCCTCTAGGAAGGACATTATTTTTGTTCTGTGTCTACCCCAAAGTACATACATCTTACTTCGCACTCATTCTATCATTTTAAGGATTCCGGTGAGGTGCATGTGTTTGTAATCGGGTACCTACCAAGTTATTTTTTGGCTCTTCTTTAGAAAAGTTTTTTGCAGTACTGTAAGCTGTTAATTAAACAGTTTAGCGTTGTTTATAATTGGTGATATACATGCAGATACAAGAAAAAAAAAGATCAGTAAACTTTATTTAGAATTGTAGATTTTGTGGTCATGTTTTTAATTTGTGTTTGGTAGTTATGAAAGGGAGGTCCATTTCATGACCAGAATTATTACTATTAAAAGAACTATATGATTGTTTTGTTTTTTTAACTATATGAAGGTAAATGTTTATTTCCATGTTAGTTATCTTTTAAGATGAGAAATTTAAGACCAATATGCTATTAATTATATTCAAAGATGTGATTTTAAACTAAAAATAATTAATTATAACGTGCTTCCTAATATTTAGTATGTGTGTAGCAAAGTTTACGGTGATTTCGTTATATTAACGCGCTGTCCCTTTCATAAATGATCGTGTCCCTTTCAATAGAACCCATTTTTGAAAGGGACAAAATTCACTTTTTATTTAATTCGAAAATATAGTACTAAAAACAATTGAATGTCTTTTATTGTATTTTATTTCGATAGCCAATAAATTGAAGTTTTTAATTCTATTTTTACCTCTTTAAAATGTTAAATTATTTATTTGGTAGAGCCTTCACAGCAAAAATGTCCCTTTCATGCCACCTCTCCCCTACTTACTTCCAATTTTAAATTGATTAATTCCATTTTGAAGTTGAAAAGTTATAGACCAACATTTGTTTTTGTAATGAGATCTGTAAATGAAAAAAAAAATTCATTTGGATTAAAAGCCGGAACGATTGATATTATACTTTTTGTTTTTCAATTCTGACTCTCAATAATGTTGAAATAAACAGCCATAATTATGGAATGAATAGATCCCTTCAATATGTCGGCAATGATGGATCCGCGCATTACGTCTCGCTCTAGGGCCGTAATGTACGTGTAATGAGACGAATAAGGCTCGTTCATGTCCTAGCAAATTCCTTCCCTACTGGTCATGCACATGCCCAGGTTATTTATTAAATTCCTCCTGTTCTAAATCTAGAGAAGTAACATCTGCACAAGTAAAATCCTAAGATAACAGGGCGAAATTCAAATTTAATGTCACGGACTATGCAATAGAGCATTTTTCCGCCCATTCAAATTCACAAGCCACTTCACTCGAATCGAAATTTGATTTTAATTTTACTCGAAGAACGACGCCATTAGCAGAAGGCTCCCCACGTCCGATCCTCACGTTATTCGGCCCGGGCTGATAATAATAAAACTAATTCCTGTCAGAGGGAACAGGGAGAACTTGGCGCTTTATCACTTGCTTTGATAAAGTGCCTTCTTTTCTCCGGACTGCACCCACTTCACCACTCAATTTCTTTCATCGAGGCGAATTCCGAAATGTTCCGTGGGTCACGTGGAGTCGGCTGTTTATCCCGAGGGGGTAAGAAGTAATTTGAAAACTGCCGTCTTAGCGGATGTCTGAGCCGTCGGGGGTGTGACATGAATATCCATGAGAGTGCCTGGGACGTTGAGGCATTAATCAGAGCCTAGCCGCATGTCGCAACCCACCCCCTTGACAACGGCTTCGCCGACACCCCCTTGTTATTAATTATTATAATTTTTCAATATTTTTTTACTCTTTACGGAAAACAAATGTCGTGAGATTAACCAAAAACCAATTTGTTCACAGCCATTTTATGGATATTAATTATAATTTTCCAATACAAATGACGCGTCAAGATTAACACCGACTTGCTGGAGCTTCTTCCATTATTAGCTGCCATTTTTTAAAGAAACCCTGCCTGAAATAGTAATGAACCTTCCGTCAGGATTAGCTAAGCGCCTTTATTACGCATTTTTATTAAAATATTTTTAATTCTTGATAATCCTTCAACGATTACCCTCTTTTTTTATAAACTTTAATATAAATAAATCATCCAACTAGATAGTAATATAGTAGTTTGTTTTTTCTAATAAAGCTTTATTGCATCTTTTGTTGTTTTTATACCATACTTCGTGTATATCTTATGAAAGGATTGTATAATGAATTAAAAAATGGATGAGATCAAATATAGGGTGGTCCAGAAAGTATTAATTTTTGAAAATTGAAAGAAAACAAAACTATTATATTTAAAAGCGTTTAATCTTATACAATATAAAGTTTATTAAATGTAATTTTGGTTTTTGAAAATTAAATCAACAAGATGACGTCCTTGGCTGTTGCACCAATCTTCCAAACGGGAACGAAGATTTTGAAAAACTTTAGTAGAATTTTCTTTTAAAATGGCTTCCATTTCTTGCTGAATATTCAGCTTCAATTGTCGCAATGTTGTCGGATTATTAGAGTATACCTTGCTTTTAAGGTGTCTCCATAAAAAGAAGTCTACTGGACTAAAATCGGGACTCCTTAGAGGCCTTGTTATGTCACCCCTCCGTGAAATCAGTTTCTGAGGAAACATATCCCTTATCACGCGCATGCTCTCATTCGAAATGTGACACGTGGATCCATCCTGCTGAAACCATCTGTTTCGATTGTAACCTCGCCATTTTTGCAACTTCACGATACTTGCAACTTCGAATGAGACCATACGTGTGATAAGGGATGTTTCCTCAGAAACTGATTTCACGGAGGGGTGACATAATCTTGCCTCCGAGGAGTCCCGAGAGTCCAGCAGACTTCTTTTTATGGGGACACCTTAAAAGCAAGGAATACGCTAACAATCCGACAACATTGCGTCAATTGAAACTGAATATTCAGTAAGAAATGGAAGCCATTTCAAAAGAAACTCTTAAAAGATTTTCCAAAATTTTCGTGTCCGTTTGGAAGAATGGTGCAACGTCCAAGGACGTCATCTTGATGATTTAATTTTCAAAAACTAAAATTACATTTAATAAACTTTATATTGTATGAGATTGAAGGCTTTTAAATATAATAGTTTTGTTTTCTTTCTATTTTCAAAAATGAATTTCTTTCTGGACCACCCTATATTATGATGAAATGATATTACAAATTTATAAACTTAATGAAAAAAGTCAAATTCGCTGCTGTTGAATATAAGAAAAATTTCTTGTACGTAGAAGTGAATTTAGGGTCGTGGGCGTGTTTTATTGATGGGGTCCCATATGGCCTTCCGGATACCAGCTCCTGTATCCTAGATGGATTGCCCCTGAGACCTTCCTGCTTGCCTGTTTCTCGTGCTAATGATCCCAAGTTATCAACTCCATCTTGCGCCACGCTTTCCCGCCTTCAAAGGGAGATGCTGCTGTTCGTGTGTCTTCATTAATCCTAATCCCTGACAATTATTCAACAAGGTTATTAATGCTTGGGTTATGAACCTCGGGCGCTGCCATGTGTTTGCCCAGGTCGAAATAGCCTCTAGAATGAGCCAGACTTTAATTGTTTGATTATAGTAACCTGCCAGATCAAATTAATTAAGGTTTTACGATCAAATTAATCTCATGTCTCAAATGTCTACCGGATAACTTGGAAGATCTATCTATTCTCTTGTGACTTGGTTTCAAATTTCCATTTTAACAAGAGCTTCTTTTTGTTCTAAAGAAATAAATCGAAAACATGAGAAACTTCATTGGATTCGATTATACAAAAGAAAAAGAAATTTTGATTTTAAATAAATATGAAAAAAAAATTAATTTTAAGGTAACGGGCTTATTGCAAAAGACATATCCTTTTATAGAAAAATCGGCTTATTGATTGCGTGATATTTTTTTATTCAAAGGAGCGAGTCAAGTCCCCCCTAAAAGCATCACTTTTGCTTGAAGAGAGAACCATTGAGAATTTTATTTAATGGGCGTGTTTGAGGTGCTTAAAAGATATAATATATAAAATCCAATTTCAAAATCGAGAAGATTGCTTGAAATATATAATTAAAAAAATTTTCTTTAAACATTTTTATTATTATTCGATTTTAAAGCACTTTCTCAGTATTGCTGTCCCTGAGATGTTTTTGGGGTTAGGCTCTATCGATGTGGAAAGGGAATTCACCCTGGCCCACATGGTAGTGTGCTTTTTAATTGAGAAGCTTTCTAACGATATGGCAAGTTTGTAGTAAAATTGCTCTTTGGCCAATCCCAAAGATGTTTGTATTAAGTTGTAGAATATTTCTTTGAATCAAGCAGAGGACAATCTCATTGATTTCTCCTTATAAAATTACTACCTAGTTGTTATTTGAATTTTTGAATGTCTGTATTATTTTATCTTTTTTTTACCATATTTGTATTTAAATGTTATGAGAATTTTTATTTTTATTTTCGTAGGATTTTACTGTATAACTTTATTGTTTTGCCCTCGAAGTCAAATAATAATAATAATAATATATTTTTTTGGCTTTTCGGTCCTTCTAGCCATCAGCCAATTTACGATACTGATATTAAATTAAGAATTATATGCAGGGATCAGATTTTTAGCCGGTTGCCTCGATTCGAACCCGGGTCCACTTGATTAGTAGTCTGGTACGCTAAGCTCTTGGCTAACCCGACCCCCAATAATAAAATTAAATTGCTTTTATTCTTAATCTTAAGCACAAAATGTCTATCTGATTCTTGTCTCCAATAGTGTCTTTAACAAGTATAGAAAATACATTTTATTTAATATATACCTATTGAATATTTAATAAAGTAGCTATAGGTACTTTAATTTGATATATTTGCTAGATATAAGAGTATAATTGATACCTTGGAATAACCAATCTAATAACTGTGAAATTCTTGTTTCAGGGGAAAAGCCATACAAATGCTCTTGGGAAGGATGTGTATGGAGGTTCGCCAGATCAGACGAATTGACCAGGCATTTCCGCAAGCACACAGGGGCGAAACCTTTCAAATGCCGCCATTGTGACCGGTGCTTCAGCCGAAGTGATCATCTGGCGCTGCATATGAAGCGCCATGTGGACAGCCACGGGTCAAATTGACATGCTGCCACGCCATAGACGAGACCTGCAGCGAACCGCAAGAATCACTGCCACGTGAACCCGGGGCCAACGCACCTGAACCCACCTGATCACCCAGCCCTCATCATGTTACCAGTGATAGATGTACATAGTATACATGCATCGCAATGAAAACTTTCCATGTTCATTCACGGACCTGTTAATAATCTAATTTAAATTAGTATTTTATTTGTTAGTCAATCTTGTTGCATCCTCAACAGAAAGTGTCAAAGAAACTTAAACCAGAGGATAGACTTTGCAACTGGCTTCTCTTCCATTTATTCAGTTGGTCTCTTCGGGATTCAGAATCAAATTCAAGAGACATGTAGTTAGCTAAAGAGGCAAGAGGCAGTATTTTTATCAAGACTGGCAATGAGAAACAAGACTAAGCCAGCCTCATTGACTGCTGAGTGATTGCGCAAAAACTCTTCCTTTATCATACATTAATTATATAAAAAAATTGAAAAAAAAAATAATAAAAAAAAAATTGACACCGATTTGGGAATTCGTGAATCCAGTTGAGACTTTTTAAAATCAGTCTTATCATGTTTCTATTTCTCGGAATTTTAAATATCGATATATCATGTTTTTAAATCTCGACTTAAATAAATGTTTTTTCAATCGATTCTCGTCTGTGTGTTTTGCGTTCTGCTGGATTCGTCAATTTCCAAGTCGGGAGTGAAAGATTAATGTGTCAACTCAAATCTAAACTCCATAAGTTCTCTTGTCGATATCTTCTTGTTTTGTTGTTGTTGTTGTTGTAAAGTGTCCTTGGCCGAAGGACGGCGGGCAAGCAACGATCAGTGTCCCATCTTCGTACACCTTGGTCATATGGTCATCCCTCAGCGTCCTCTTTGGTCTTGCACACACCAAAAAAAGTACATTCACATTCCTTCTCTTTCTCTTTCGATCTCTATCTCTCTTCCTATTTCTCCTGACTCTTTCCCTCAAAACACCTCAACAACTAGAATTTTAGTGTTTGTAGATTTTTGTACAGCTTGGTTATTGAAAAGAAAAGAAAATTAATATAAAAAAAATAAATAAAAAATAAAAAAAATACGGTCATATAATTGTAAAAATATATTAAGAAAATAAGATGAAAATGAAATATTTTGTGCTATCAACGGGAGTAGAGGCACGAGTAAATTGTGTTTATCGATTTGTAAATTGTCATAAAAAAATCAAATTTAGATGCTTTGAATGTTTTTTAAAGTCATGGACCGATGTGTGAGAAATTGGCGCCCCCTCCAGATTGCTGAATTGACAGGGCAGCGCCTGAGAGTTCTTCCTGTTGTTACCAGTGATTGCCACTGGACTCTCTTGTTTCTTAACAAGCATTATTATTATCTATTATTAGTGCTATCATTATTATTATGCTCCTATATAAGTGTTTATAGGATCATCATTTGTCATGTTTAAATTTTTAATCGCTGGAATTTTTCCATTGCTTATTTGCCTAGCTATCATCGTATTATAAAAATAATTTAAATTTTCATTTTTATGATATTTTGGAGAGTTCTTCTCCATATCTATAGAGAAAAACTTGAAAAAAAAATATTTGAATGCAATCTATAATTCCATTGTTCATGTTGAATCGATTTAAGTTGATTTATTCTGTCTGAGAGTTAACGCGGGGCTTGGATGAGAATCGAACCCAAATCCTCATTGGACGAACCTCGCGTTGAAGCCCCGACAGCTGGTCACTTGCTTGTATTTCCGCTCAGTGCAAAATAAACATACGTTCCTGTTAAATTTGGATCCATTTTACTCAATTCGATTCTCCTACACAGCTCATTTCGATGTATCATTTTCATTTGTTTTATGAGACTATATCAGGCATTTTGCTCCTTGGGAAACCTGTTCTTTTAAGGGAGTTGATACCGTACACTTACTACCAAAAATTTAAGACGTGCCAATATGGCGCTTAGAGCGCATGCGCATTGACACATTTCAACGATGCTCTTTTAATACTATGCGATGTTGCCATGTTTCAAGTGTGAATTTTAGATGTTTTCGAAAGAAATCATTTTTCTTGACTTTATTAATTTTTATCGAGGATTCTACTGAACGAATCCGTTTGAATTTTTGTACACACTTCTATCAATAATTAAAGAGAGAGTACCTAAAATTTCATTGGATTTTCTTTGTTATTAAATATAATTTTTTATAATTCGACAATATAAGTCGAAATATAGTTATGTACCATAAGGATATGTGATAATTTATAAATTGATTATATCCGGACGGACCGCTCCGAATTTCATGAAATTTTGCATGGATTTTTTTCATAAATATTTATCAATTTCCAAAGTTTGAAAAAAATCTGATTGTAATAGTTTAGGGTATCAACTTCCTTAACACTGGTCATTTCATTTACAATATGTTCCATTCAACTCTGAATTTTTTCGTCTTATTTTCCAGCTTTATAAACAAATCTAATTATCTTTTATATTCGATTATTTTTGCAGTTTTATAAAAAAAAAATTTAAGTATATTTGGAATAAATATATATATAAATTTGTTTACACTCAATGTATTTATTTATTAATTTTATTCTAAGATGAAATAGAATCAAAATCAAAGACATTCTAGTAATTTATATATTAAAAAAAAAAATTGAATATTAGCTTTCAGATTAAAAATTAACTTTTTAAAAAAATTTAAGTTAAGTTAATTAAAGTCAACTCTTTTACGTTTTTAACTTTTAGCTAGTTCTAGTTATCGTGAATAGAGCAGAGTCAAAGTTGCTCAGAGGAAATTTGTTGAAATAAATAAAGAAAAATCTTTGATAGATAATTAAAAATGAACAAAAAAAAAAATAAATAAAAATAAAAAATAAAATAAACTAAAAAATATTAATATATAATTGTGAAAATTCTCTCTTTAGGGGATTTTTAAATTAAGGTAAATTTTTAATTTTATAATTATATGAACCTCATTTTTCTTAAATTTTTAAAATATATGTTAAATATAAATATATATATATATATATAAATAAATGAAATACAATGAAAAAATATAATATATCAAAACAAAAATGTGATTAAAGAATTAATAAATGAAACTACTATTTATGAAAATGGATTGGATTTTAAAATATCAGGGTGTATTTAATAATTCATTTCTCCATATTAAAAATAATTTTTGTTATAAAAAACTGTTTAATTAATAAATTATGAAATTTAATATAAATTCTATATGTTATATAACAGCTTTGAATCTAATTTTGCCATATTTCTAATGTTTTTTTTTCTCTCAATAAATAAACTTTATTAAATCATTGTTTTATGAATGTATAAAATTAGTCCGGTATTCTATTTAGATCGCTATTTAAAATTTCCATTATCCATCCACCTGCAAAAATTATTAACTTGTCTGAATTATGAACTAATTAAAAGAGTTTTCTTTTGTTTATCGAGATTATACTTTTAAACGAAGAATAGTTCATTCAGTATTTTTTCTAATTTTTTCCAATTATTTTGCTATTTTTTTGTAATCAAAACAGCAACTCGTGCTTTTATTTATCATAATTTAATGTTTGTATTTATAAAATTTATTATATGGTAAAAAAGAAACAAAATTACTCTTACTTTTTATTCCGAATTTCATTTTCAACCGGGCTTTAGCACAAGAAAATGAAATTTAAATTTAATGGATTTTGATGAGGCAGTCCAAGGTTCAAAAAAGACAGATAATTATAACTACCTTTTTTTATTCAGGACCGACGTTTCGGAGGTTTATTTCCTCCTTCTTCAGGTTTTTGAAAGGTCGGTGAAGGAAGTACAATGTGGCATTCCCCTCTGTCTCCTCTCTCAATGGCAGTATCAATATTATATGGTACAGTATTTCATTCTCAGCAGAATCACTACTAAATTCTGCTGAGAATGAAATACTGTACCATATAATATTGATACTGCGATTGAGAGATGAGACAGAGGGGAATGCCACATTGTATTTCCTTCACTGACCTTTCAAAACCCTGAAGAAGGAGGGAGTTAACCTCTGAAACGTCGGTTTTGAATAAAAAAAAGATAGTTATAATTATCTCTCTTTTTTGAACCTTCGACTGCCTCATCAAAATCCAGTAAATTGACTTATCCAAAAACTACTTCAATAGTATGAAATTTAAATTTTCTTACTGGGCAAAGCTTCCGTTGTAAAGTAAAACGACTGAAATGAATTTCGGTTCGATAAATGATAGCGATAAGTAATTTGGAAAGTTTCCTAGATTATAAGTCATAATTAATAAAAAAAAAACTGAGTATGATATTACTAAAGGTACTCTTGCAGCACCAGAAGAATAATAATAATGTTAATATTTTATTATGATTATGTATTTTTTTAGCCACCTAGTTACATTGGCTAGAACATTCAACTTCGAATCTCGCTTCTATCAGAACAATTTTCGACTCTGTTAAAAATGCAATGCCCCTTAATAATTCCAAGAGAAGGCAGCGAGAAATCCCCCCCCCCCCCCCCTTAAACAATTTCACCAAGAAAATTACTAAATAGAGTATGGCACTCGAAAAAGAAGATAATTTGTAGTGTAAAGTAGGAAAAATACTAATTTAAAGATAATATTATTTGATTAATTAGAGGTAATTCAACAGCAAGAGCAAGAGCTTCATACTATCGAGAAATAAACCAAGAGAAGAGAACAAGAAGTATAATTGTCATCGAAGAAGAAGAGAAGATATATTTTCATAGATAGAAAGAAATCCTGAGTTATATCTTTCATAAAATTTAAAATTTTTCTTTTAAATTGAATATAATAAATATTTAGATTATTACAAGATGAGATTTTAAAATTATAAAGATATAAAAAAATTATAGGTTAAATCTGTCACTTCACTATAATCTATTTAAATGTGAATTTTTATGTTAAAACTTAGTTAAATTAGTTAAATTATGAAGGATTTTCTACCTAGACAATCTATGTTGACAAAATGGATTAAAATGTTCACTGAAATCTACAACAAGTTAATCTCTATAGCAATCTAGAAACATTCATCACTCCTTCAAGTGAAACGAATTTATTCTTTAAATTAGTAGTTTCCAAATAAAAGTATATAAATTATAAATAAATGTATTGGAAGGCTCATCTGATCATTCCCAGTGCTAGCGTCTGTTCCGGTTGCCTAAATACAGGCGTTGCCATCAAGTGCTGCCATCTGTTAAACTCGAGTGGCCAAATTTAGAGTTATAGAGACTATTCTTTCGCGTTACCATTAGAAGTGTAAAGTACCTAAATATTGAGTTCCATGAAAATATATATTTTGAATATCAATTATATATAGGTATATATCAGAATTATATATATATATATATATATATATATATATCAGTGGCGGTTGGTGACTTTTCAACCAGGGAATGAATACTGTCCAAAAAAGTACCCTTCATTCATTTTTTGAAATTTTATTTTAACATTAATTTTTTTTTAAATATATTTTGGGACGTTCCTCCCAAACGTATTCTGTTTTGTGTGAGTGAAGTATAGGAGTCAGAAATTAAATCTTGTAACTTAAACTCTGCAGTCCCCGAGATGGAAATCGACCATCTTCCACGATGAATCAGCTTGTCCTATAAGAAAATCTTAAATTTCGCCTAAATTATATTGTTGTTGGGAATCGGATTAGCCGAGAGCTTAAGACACTAGCCTTCTAAGCAGGAGTCCCGGGTTCGAGTCCGAGCCCCTGCATTGATATTTGACCGGCTATAATCTGATTCCTAGTCACCAATCCGTCTGGCAAGCGTGGTGACTTAATGCCAACCCCCTTCCATTTGATGGAAGAGGCCTATATTCAGGAGTGGATTGTCGCTATCGCAAGGCTAATGATGATGATGATATTGTTATAAGCAAGCTATGACTTGTCTATAGCACTCTTAGTTATTTCCTATCTTATATGTATATTGAGTTCTTTGAAATGGGTTAGTCCAGAAATTCTCGAATAATCTTTATTTATTATTTTTTTGTATTATTTCTATTTTAATAGTTCCTCAGCGAGAACACTTTTTATTTGACTAAAACTTGTCTAGACTTGTCTATGACATTCTTGAACTGGAAAATATAACAGGCAGGGACTTCAAACCTTCTATCAGAAACCTTTTCGAAAAAAAAAATCATTCATTTTAATTTCCACTTAAAACTATGCAACAATTTTATTTAATTTCGAGAACCAATATAAATACTTTTTAAAATAAAAAATGTTTTCTGTTTTTTGAAATAATGGTTAATAATTTGAAAATTTAAAGATCATCCTGAAATTTTGAAGTCGACCTTATATTATAGGTATTTATGAAAATACTCTGAATGTTTGAAATTTTAAGGATGCGTCGCATTCATAGCATCCATGACGCACGCCACTGATATATATATATATATACCCCTATCTTTTTTTTTTTTTTTGAACAAAATGATTTTATTTTCAAATTTAAACTTATATTTACATCAATGTCTTATAGATATTATCTTATTCACTTTTAGATTTAATTTTTGGAAAAATTTTGTAAAAACCCACATCTTTCTTTTTTTTGTAACTCTATCTAATTATATAAATAACAAAAGATTTGTCTTTTATAAAAATTTTTACTTAGGGTGCATAAGAATTTTAGAAAGGCTTAGGTGGGGCATGGCACAAAAAAGGTTGGGAAACACCTGCCATAGATAGTATATTTAGAAAAACATTTCTATTTCATTTTCTATATCGATATTTGCCATTTTTAGAAATATGTTTCCACGATTTTAATTTTAAGATCATAAATAGTATCACCTTTTTCCCTTTCTCATTTATTTCTTTTGCTATTTGTTGTTGCCAATCATTTTTTTGCTTAATGATGTAAATTATGAGATCAAACATACAGGGTGTCCCAAAACTCAACAATAATCCGTGAACAGGGAATAGGCCAGTTTATGACGGTGCAGAACCTAAAAAAAATTTAATAAAAGTCAAGTCTCATAGTTTTCGAGTTATAGACATTTTTTAAAAAATCGTAAAAATCGCTAAGCTGCACTAAATATTGAAATGCTGTGACTACAAATTTCCATATTTTATGATCACAATTTTTGTTACGAAATCCTGAATAACACTGTTCAATTGACCAAATTCAAAATAAAACCAAGAGTAATATAGGTACTTTTGGAGAAAAAAGTATTTTTGACGGATTCATATGTTAAAAAATATTCATCAACTAACTTTGACTCTTAATAATGTAAAAAAATGTAATAGTACCCTATCATGGCAAGTTATTTTAAAAAATGGCCTATTTAGTCAAGATTTCAAATGGTACAACACTTACTTATGTCAAAGTTAACTGATAAAATGTTTTTACCACATGAATCCGTCAAAAATATTTTTTTCTCCAAAAGTATAGTAACTACTCTTGGTTTAATTTTGGAATGTGATCAATAGCGGGATTATTCAAGATATCGTAACAAAAATTAGAATCATAAAATTAGGAAATTTGTAGCTACAGCTACTCAATATTTAATCCAGGGTAGAGATTTTCACGATTTTCAAAAAAATGCGTATAACTCGAAAACTAGGAGACTTGTATAAAAAATTTTTATGTTCTGGGCCGTCATAAACTGGCCTATCCCCTGTTCACGGTTTATCTTTGAGTTTTGGGACATCCTGCATAAAGCACGAAATTTCAGGTTGTTATTTCAGTGTAAACGAAAATTTCAACTTAAAAATTTGACTAAGTCCAATCAGGATTATTTTTGATAAGGTTGCTGGTCTGACATATGATTTCATTACTGATAAAATTTTAAGAGAATTAAAGGTAAGTTAATAATTATTTTATTAAAATTGTTATTGCTAAATAGACATAAAAATTTCAGATTTCACCAATTCACTAAATTAATAATTCATCAACCTAAATATAATAAAGTAAACAAAATTCTGAAGATTTAAAAAGCACCTATCCTAATTTTAAAATCAAATAAAGGAGAATTATGAGGGTCTATCACAGTTATTTTAAAACTTAATATAAATTATTAATAAACCAATTAAGTTAGAGAATATTAGATCAGTGAAATATAGCACCTCCCTCTAAAATTAAATCCATTTTGAACTTATGAGAATTATAGAGTACCACGTAATCAGGCCCGAATCGGCCATATGGCTGTTCTGGCAATTAGCTGAATCTGGTGCTCGAATGGGCCATTCTGAGCTACGGGCTTAGTCAGTCTGGCACAGAATTACAAGAAGCACAAAAATAATGGTAAAATTTGTGATTCAATGTCTGCTCGTATTTAATCCTTTTTGGGGCACTGAATTATATATGGCATGGCTGACCCTGGCTTAACTCTATAAGAACAAATATTATCATTAGTTGGTATCAGGATTTTATTTTTGTGGGTGTGAAAAGAGGTTTGAATTTTTTTTGAGAGCGAATAGCTTCATAGGACGAGGAGTGTACCTTGTACCTAATTCATTATTAGTATTTTGAAAATTATCATTAAAATAAAAAATAAGAGCGTATAAAATGAATAGGAAATTAACCGAATAATTGCATGAGTATTGTTGTGATATGCCTTTTCGACATGTTACATAAGTATACGCGGAAGCAGTAGGCTTATGTAATTGCTGAGATTGCAAATCTTGACCTGATTATAATTATACTTAAGCGATCTCTGATAATAAGGGCGGATGACTTATGATCGAGAACCCTGTCACACCGTGCCTCTGTATTTATGCTAAATAAACCTTGTATTAAATAATACACCTTGTTATAATCATTTAGTACCCACTCGCCCCTAGTATATTATAACAGTATGAATCAAACTTACTTATATTCATCTTCTTGAAATCAGATTTTCATCCTCTCGTAGCCAATAAGAACACTCAATTAACACTCGAGTTTACAATTTTGTTTCCCCGCTTATTTATAAAAAGGTTTCCGAAAAGAGTCCAATATCCCAGCGACCCCAGACCTACGTCATAGTATCTGGCCTAAGATTTTTTCTATAGGTGTGTATTATAATAGTAGGTTAGAACGTATGGGTATTAGCTAGCTTGGGTCAGTGGGGCTTTGGGAGATATCACTTACCTAAGAAAGTTGTCCGTTGTTGATAATATGAGGTATGTAGTTACATACGTCATATTATCAAAGCTAGTTTTTTCAATGTCTTACAGGTTAGTAGGTATTAGCGACCTATAATTACGATTGCCAGAAGTTCATCTCCACGGGTCCTAGCTGTAGTCAGACGCTTTAAAGATCGAAAAATATTATATTATCGAGGATAATTTTTATATAATGTTACTCAAGAGAAAATTATATTAGATAAAATTCTGAAAGATAGCTACTATTATAAGGATAAAGTCTACACAGTTTCAAAATTTTTGAACCATTACTTTGGCTGGAATAAAAAATGGATAGTTCAATGCTAAAAACCAAATTTAGATGGGAAAATTGCATCGCTGTGGGGGTCAGGTTAAAATTGAGATAGAGACTTGAAACTTGACGGATATTTTTTTTAAATTTATTTCGAACCATATGAACCTCAGAATTTTTGTAGATTTTTAACTATTATAAAATGGGGAGTCGGGTTAGCTGAGCCGGCTAACGCACTGGCCTCGCTTCAAAATCGATCGATTATGACGATGTTGCAGTGGAAGGCCGGGGTTCGATCCTGGCTGGCAAATTAAAATTTCTACCGGCTAAAAACTCGGCTCTCTCACTAACCCTACTAACACTTTACTTATGTGCTGTCTAAATGGGCTTTGTTCCCGGTGACAATAAATAAATAAAAAAAAGCTATTATAATTTTTAATTTACGGCAAGTTAAAATACTGCTATACATATCTTATCGTTGGTAAGCTATAGAGTACCTATACTATACTCTGGATAAAATAAAATAACTGATTTACATTCAAAGCTAAAACAAAGATTAAGTATAATATTATAGAAAATACTTGATTACAAATATTGAAAAATAATTTAATTTTGAATATATTTATTTACTTTTTTTGTAAGAGATATAGATATATATATTGCAATAGGTAATCTATTTGAATTATGATTTTGCTTCACTCCATCACTGTAATAAAAATTCAAACAAAATTTTAAATTTAAATATATCCTAATTAAAATGAAATTGAGAGTTAATTAGTTTGTCTGTGAATCAATTAACATATTCATGGATTTCATCAATCAACGACATGTGGTTGGTCCATAAAAATTTACTCATTTTTTTTTTTTTTTTTTTTTTTTAAATATTAATTAGCTACTAAAAAATAAATATATACAGAGCTACCATATATAGGTATAATAAATATATTATTAGATGGTGGAAATTGTTAATTCGTTCTGTTAACAGTCTCTCCATCATCTTTACGTCAAAAATAGTATTAGATTGAGATCCTAAATGAGTTTCACATAAAAAATAAAATAAATATATGATTCAATTGATTTAAAGCATTCATTTTACCAAAGTTGGTAAAAACTTAACTAGGCCCATAAGAAGATTTCATCTTAAAAATAAACTGCAACGGATCGTTGCTAAACTTTATCCAAATTCATTTGAAATATTAATATGTTTATTCCTTTATATAAATCAGATATCACTTGCAATTTGCAGTTCATGTTGACTTTAATTCAAAAATAATGATCGATTCTCATTTAACAGCCGAGGAATAACAATTCGACATTGGATTTTTGACATTTCGGTTATTATTGGTAATCATTGCTTAAGACATGGAGGAATCGACTTAAAATCAAAAATAGCGATTGATTCTCATCTAATACTTGAGGAATAATAATTCTACCTTAGATTTTTGACCCTTCGATTATTATTGGTAACCATTGCTGAAGACATGGAGGAATCAACTTAAAATCAAAAATAATGATCGATTCTTATCTAATACTAGAGGAATAATCAAGCTTGAGTTGTTTGCCATAAACGAATTTAGTCTTTTTGATTTTAAGTCAATTCTTCCTTGTTTTCAGTAGAGGTTGCCATTAATAGTCAAAACATCAAAAATGGAATGCAATAAGGTTATTCCTCTAGTATTAGATAAGAATCGATCGTTATTTTTGATTTTAAGTTGATTCCTCCATGTCTTCAGCAATGGTTACCAATAATAATCGAAGGGTCAAAAATCTAAGGTAGAATTATTATTCCTCAAGTAATAGATGAGAATCAATCGCTATTTTTGATTTTAAGTCGATTCCTCCATGTCTTCAGCAATGGTTACCAATAAAAACCGAAACCTCAAAAATCCAATATAGAAAGGTTATTCCTCAAGTACTAGATGAAAATCAATCGCTATTTTTGATTTTAAGTCGATTCCTCCATGTCCTCAGCAATGGTTACCAATAAAAACCGAAACCTCAAAAATCCAATATAGAATGGTTATTCCTCAAGTACTAGATGAGAATCAATCGCTATTTTTGATTTTAACTCGATTCCTCTATGTTTTCAGCAATGGTTACCAATAAAAACCGAAACCTCAAAAGTCCAATATAGAATGGTTATTCCTCAAGTACTAGATGAGAATCAATCGCCTATTATTGATTTTAACTCGATTCCTCCATGTCTTCAGCAATGGTTACCAATAAAAACCGAAACGTCAAAAATCCAATATAGAATGGTTATTCCTCAAGTACTAGATTAGAATCAATAGCTATTTTTGATTTTAAGTCGATTCCTCCATGTCGTCAGCAATGGTAACGGATAAGAAAACAACGAGGTTGCTATGGTTACTTATAAAATTTCCTCCCAAATTTTTACCATTTCACAGCGAGAAGCCTAACCATTCTTACTTAAGTTAGGTTAAATGAGCTATATTAAAACGATCAAATGAATAAATTTTAAAGAATTTAAAATTAAAAAAAGTACTATTTTACTATAGAGTAAAGTACTTTAAAATATGATTTTAATAAAAACTTTATTTAACCTTTTTTGTGCTCCCCAAGGTATTTAATTAGGATATTAAATTTCATCAAAATTGGTTAAGTCATTTTCAAGATATTTAGAAAAAACTAAAAAAGCACTGAAATAAAGTACTAATGTTTGTAGACCGATATGTACCAAAAACTAATCAGCGCTTCATTTTGTTAAACTAATATATAATAGTAGGTTTTCAATTTCATTTCAATCAGCGCAAAGGTGTGGAAAAAATCGTGGACGAAAAAAACGATAACACACACACATACATACATACATACATACATCCCCACGCACTTCCAAAAAAATGGCACTTTTTGGCCTCTCGACGAGATTCCAGGTAATTTTTGGCAAAACCGTCACTTGCTAAAATTCAATCTCATTGAATACTTCAATTTGTGACCTTAATTGAGTCTATGGGTTCCGTAGTCTTTACCTGAGGACCCTTTGAAGTCGCGCTTGCCGCGAGAGCGATTCCAATACTTTCTCCCTTGCTTAGCATTGGATAAAGTAAAAAAAAAAAAAACCTCCAAAGGTATGGAGATTTGGGCATTACAATTTCGGCTGTGGTTGAAGAATTCTAGAATTATTTAAGGTAATGCGGTTTATTCAGAAACAAAAATTATTATGCTCTTTATCAGATCATCTAAGGCAGGGGTTCCTATGCCCGCGGGCACTATGACGCCCGGCGAGCGTTTTACGTGTGCCCATCGCTGAACAACTACGATAAAATAATTTTTTAAATAAAATGTTATGTAAAAATATTTTGAATTTTTTTTAATATTTAGTAATTAATTAAAGAAATATACAAGTTTATTTGTTTGGAAATAATCTTTTGAAAAACTTTTTGTTTCACCGATATTTAAAAATGAATCAAGTTCATTTCAGAGTCTAATTTTTCAAAAACTAATAAATGTCAGATTTTCTTGCTATAAAATAGATATATATATATATTTTCATTTTTTTTTCATGATAACTATTTTTTTGTTGGCCAACTTTTTAATTGAGTGTCCAAATATAAATTAATTTGCATTGAAAAAATAAATTGTGCCCGCTGCCCGAAAGTCATTCTAAAATGTGCTCTTAGATACAAAAAGGTTGGGGACCACTGATGCACTGATCTAAGGAGTTTCAGATTTTTAGAAGTGACCCTACCCTTATCTATATTAAGAGTACCTACTTTATTACCTATCGATTTTGTTTTTGACTTAATAAATTTTAAAACCCATAGTAAGTATCTATTTAGTCTATAAGGGTTTTTTGGCTTTTTTTAGTTTTCTCAAAACGGCTTGGGGAAAACCCAAATTAAAGTAATTTGAAAGAAGAACATTGGTATGGTGATTCCAAATAATTGAGGAACTAATGTGGAAGACGTTTAGTGATGCCTAGTACTCCACTTAATTCTAATTTATTATCGAATAAGAAAATAACATTCTTTCAATTTTTCTTTTTTCTAACGAATAGTTAGTTTATTAAAGAAGTGAAACAAAGAAAAATAAGTGAAATAAAAAAATAATTTCCCAGATTACCTTACTAAAATGAATAAAACTTATGGCTCTTTTTAGATCACTTGCATAGAAAGTTTTAAAGAAAAATGTCAGAAAAATAAAAGAAAAAAAAATATTATTATCCAATTTCAAAATCTAGGGAATAAGCTCTTTGGATTGCTTTTCCCATTTTTGTTCCCCTGCCGTCAACAACAGATCAAAGGCCGGTCTTTTAAGAGAAGTTTGGCAAAAGCTCTTTGCTCATTTGTGACATTAAGTCAAAGGCAGGTGTGAAGATAGAGGCGTGGTCTCTGATCCCGTTGGCCGGGAGGGCGATGGGGGCGGAGCCAACGGAGGGGGGCTCAACTAGCGGCCCACTACTTCCAAACACGCCTTTCTTTTACCTTGAGAAGTGAAAAAGTCTGCCGTGTTTAATACTGCCAACATGACTATCACTTCCCTTGCAATAATAACAACCCAAGGTACTTATGTATTAACGCCACCGCAGCTACAGATTTGGCGGTTTTTAAATTTCGCCAATCTACACCTAAAATTTTAGAGATAAATCATAAAATAGAATAAATCAGTTCCCCTCTGTCAAAAAACAACTTGAATAGGTTCGGTTTATGATCTCGGTTCGATTAGATAAATAATGCGTTCCCAAACAAACCTTGCAAACAACTTCAATAGGTTCGGTTTATAATCTCGGTTCGATTAGATAAAAAAACCGTTCCCAAACAAACATTGCAAACAACTTGAATAGGTTCGGTTTATGATCTCGGTTCGATTAGATAAAAAATGCGTTCCCAAACAAACCTTGCAAACAACTTGAATAGGTTCGGATTATGATCTCGATAAACCGAACCTATTCAAGTTGTTTTTTGACAGAGGGGAACTGATTTATTCTATTTTATGATTTATCTCAAAAATTTTAGGTGTAGATTGGCGAAATTTAAAAACCGCCAAATCTGTAGCTGCAGTGGCGTTAATACGTAAGTACCCAACCCAACACTAAAATAAATAAGCTGACGTGTTCTGATGTGGCCATCCACTTGACTTTACCATACAACCTGACTCCTCACTTATATTTAATATTTAATAAAATTATTTATAATCATGTAGGGGAGGGGGGTTATTTTTTCCATTAATTATGTATACAAAATTTGGTTGAGTTTGCTCAAATGGACTAGATTTTTAATTTTTAACCCCCTCCAACCCCCTAAATTTTGGATCGATATGCACCAAAACTACGTGTGAAATTTGGTATTCATATTCACACTAGTTTTTGAGCTAGTCCACAAAAATTTGGTAACACACAGACTAACAAACAGACTAACTAACAGACATTTTGACAAAATGGTTATTATCTCGAAAAATATCATTTTTTCGATGTTCACTTATTAGGGCATTTTTGTAGACCGAAATGCCATGTTTTTGCTCAATTTTTTTAATCAAAATAGTTTTAGCCGTTTTTTGAGATATTTCGAAAAAAAGAAGAAAAAAAACCACTTTTTTTTCTTGCCATACCCTGTATGATAAAGTAAAAAATATTAAGTAAAATTAAACGTAAACAAATTTAAAAGTAAAAATATTTTATTTTTGAAGAGTATGTACATAATATTAAAAAAATTGCAATATCTGGGATCTGAGCTCAGTCTTAGCTTATAAATCTTTTTAAACATACTTAAGAGTAGGTATACATGATATTCAAAATCTCAAATAAGGTTAGTAATAAAATTTTAGAAAAAATCATTTTTACGATGGATTTCATAAATTGTAGGCCATGTAGTCCAGAGGTTCTTAACCCAGTGGCCTATATAGGGGGGGGGGGGGGTTAGGGGTCAGAACCCCTCCAGAGGCAGACCCTATATATCTGTCAAATCTAAAGTTAAGTAAACAGCCTGAGATAGGAATCAAGTTTCTATCCTAATGAGTGGTTTTCATTTTATGAAGGAAAAACTGCGATTATTTGCAAAAAATTACAGTTTTTCATAACTTCAACCTCATTGCGGCACCGGTTGCCATTATCCAATTAAGATGGAACTTTGTTTGACTTTCAGAAAATTTATAGTTTAAAAATGTATAGAGTGGTCTTTGTCGAAAACGTGCTCCTTCGTGATAAAAATTGGAAAAAATCGAAAAAAGTGCTAGTTTTTGGGATAGGTATTCAAAAGTGATCCAGGGGGTTGTTTTCTAAAAAATCAAAATACTGGACCAATTTTTTTTAATCGACTCGAAATTTTGTCCCCTTTAATTTACTATAGGACGGTTATTTACAAAACATGGACCGTTTTCGAGTTATAAGCAAAAAAATGAAAAAACTCAGAAAATTTCTAGGTTTTTCGACGACTAATAGTTGCCCCACACACTTACGAGGTAGTAAAGTTAGATTTGGCATACCTACACCAAACCAAGCGATCCAAGACAAAAATCTTTTCTCGCAATTAATATAAGCTGAAACCTGCCTATATACTGGGCTATATATCCTTTTAACTATGGTAACTAGTATCCAAGTCGTGAGTTTTTTTCAAATTGTTAACACCAAAATTTTAAAAAATTATTAAAACAAAAAAGAACATTGTTGTAAATATGGACATGGGTATGGAGTATTTATTGCTCGATACTCAAATAATTGTAAATGAAAAATAAATATTTTTAATTTTAATTTGAAAATAAAAACATTTCGGGTCTCAAAGCATTTTCTTTGGGTCGCGCAATGTCGCTAAAGAAATATTATTTATTTTCAATAAGTTTTAAAAATATATTTTGATTTATTATTACAATTAAAAATGAAAATATGAAAAGCACTTTTTCATTAAATTTTCCCTTGGATCGAAAAGTACCCTTGTTTATCTTAATTTAAAAATATATATATTATATGAGTTAAAAAACTCATCATTTTTTTTTAATTTATTTAATAGCACCGGGAACAATGCCCATTTAGACAGCACATAAGTAGAGTGTTAGTAGGGTTAGTGAGGGAGCAAGTTTTCACACGGTAGAAATTTTTATTTTGCCAGCTAGGATCGAACCCCGGACCTCCCACTTCAACATCGTCATAATCGATGCTGAAGCGAAGCCAGTGCGTTAGCTGACTGAGCTACGCTCCCCAACTCATCATTTTAAAATTGAAGAAAATTGCTTAAGTATGATCTACAAAAAGTAATTAAAAAAATTGTCTTTTTATTGGAGGGGGGGGGGGTCCGCGACATGAACATTTTATCAAATTTGGGTCGCGGTCTCAAAAAGGTTAAGAACCACTAACTGATTTAGTCTTTTTGGTGGACAATTATATTTTCTAATTTACTAAAAAGTATTGGACTAAAATAAAAGTGATATAAACTATTTTAAAAGAAAACATTTCAAAAATTGGGCTGAATAATTTCTTGCTTGTCAAAATCTCTTGAGCTCAGAGTTAATAATTGGTTCAGTAGTTTATCTCAAAGATTCTCAAAGGGTGTGCCGGGACCAAACAGTATGGTCTAGAGATGCGATACAATATTCCGGATTCCCTTGTTATAGCCGGCACACACATATATCTTTCATATTTTATTAAAGCAGGAATACATTATATAGTATATAACTTAGGGCACGGTAGTACCCCAACCAAGTTCGATTCGAGAGAGCGTGCACTGCCAGACTACTCTTTACATCAGGGGTGGCCAACACAAGTCATGTTGCGGCCCGCGAAGGGCGGAGCTGGGTCAAATGAACATAAATGTTAACTTTATTGTACATCATAAAAAGAACATTATATCATGAGTCTTTCGTATCATATTTTTTAAATTGTAGCTAAGAGAAATTTGAAATATCTTGGTTTGAGCTATTTTAAATATCCCGTTAATTTATATATCTTCACAATGGTTAGAACTTTTTCCAAATTTCGAAAAAACTAAAAAGTATTGGACCAATGTAAAAGTGATACAAGGCAAAGATCAATTAATTAATAAGATGTACGAGTATGATCATATTTCTACATTTCAAATGAAACTTGGCCTTTGGGAACAACAGGTGAGGTCAAAAAACTTTTCTCACTTTCTTACATTGTCGATGCAATCAGACGTCACACAGGAGGCGGTGGATAAATACGCTTCTTTGATATCTGACTTAAACCTCGAATTTGTAAATCGATTTCAGAATTGTAAAAAACATCATGTGCTTTTTGAGAATTTGCATAGCCATTGGCTCTGTAGACGTGACTTTATTACCAGGAAGATTACAAATGGAACATTGTGAAATATGTAGTGATACACCGTTGAAGGAGAAATTCCTTCAAGTTGGTTTGGAAGAGTTCTATAAAACGTATTTGGACAAGCATAAATATTCTGCGTTTTTGCTGTGTCGATAGTTTCTCTATTTGGAAACACTTATGCGGCATAAGCCCAGAAATGACACAGGACTGTCAAAGATGATGAGAGAGTATTTAAAAGGACCGAACTCTTAAGTATATCGTTAAGAGGAAGAGTTTATTATATAAGATGAGTTTATTATTAAGGCGACTCTAACTGGTGGGCATACGGAGTCTTGAAAAAGTTTCAACATTTTCTTCCGTTTTAGTTTGGTTTCACGGCAAGCTTAAAGTTACAGAAAGACATGTAGGTGTGTTTTTGACATAATTAAGCAAGTCTTTGATTGAAGTAATTCAGCGCCGCGCCTGTAAAGTCAAGGATATGCATTCGAATAGAACGGCCTGTGTTGCGGGTTGCGTTCACAGGCGCTGAATATCTGACTAGAATATATTTTTTCACCAGCTTTGTATGAAGTACATCAAATCACACAAATTACTGATATTCATTTATTGAAGTAGACAATAAAAGAGTGTGTCTTCTGTTGGAATTATAAATTTTATTTCTTAAAATAATTTCTTAACCTAACCACATGAAAGATGTTAACCTTTCATTCATAAATTAATTCCTGTGAATACATTGTAATAGACTGATGAAGAGGGCAAAGCCCTCGAAACTATAGTCTCGTTATAAATAAATAAAATTTATAATTCCAGCAGAGGACACACTCTTTTATTGTCTCCTTCAATATATAAAAATTCTGCTACTCTCGGCAAAAACTTTCAATTTGATATTCATTTAGAAAACTGTTTTCGTCTAGCGAGAACAACAGTCGAGATCCGTTTTGATGCACTTAGCTCTGCAAAACAAAGTCAAACGTCTCACTTTTAAATATTTTTAAATTGTCTAATAAATATGTTCGATTCTCAGTTTTGTTTTATTTTCTTTAAAAAAATAAATATTCCTACCTATTTTTTTTTTTTTTTTTTTTTTTTTTACATTAGACCAGACTTCTACTTTACAGGAAGTCATTTTGACGCCTCTGTAACTTCGCACTTGAAACCTCTACAATTGGCTGTTTTTTTCCACAATACTGTGGTCCATAAGCTTAACTAAATTACTAAATTTAATATTCCTATTGCTTATACCATCCAAATAAGAAGTCAATGATAGAGTTTTTCGGCACTCATTGACAACCTGAGTGACTCATCAAAATTCTAGAGTACTTCCGCTGAAATTTGGCATGCCTATAGAGTTTGGGGTACAATTATGGGGAAAACTAAAAAAAACGAAATTTTCCCTTCTTCAGGACCTAAAATGAAGGGGTGAAAGTTATAGGCTTAATTAACATATAATAAAAATTCAATGAATCTAGAATGCTGAAATTTGGCATTCTAGTAAAGCTTGGCACATTAATAAAGAAGGAAATAGAAAAACCGAAACTTTACCTTCTTCAAGGCCTGAAATGAAGGGGTAAAATTTATAGCTTAAATTAACATTTAGTGAAAATATAAAAACTTTTGAATGCTCAAAATGGTTTGTTGGTAGAGTTTGGTGCATTAATAAAGAGTGAATACCAAATATCTCAACTTTCCCTGCTTCAAAATGAAGAGGTTTACTATATATGCTAAATTAACATACCTATAGTGAAAATTCAATGACCCTAGAATGATGAAATTTGGCATACTGGTAGAGAGCTTGGCACATTAATCAAGAAGGAAATCGAAAAAAGAAACATTCCCTTCATCAGCATCTTAAATGAAGGAGTGAAGTTTATAATCTAAATTCTCATCAAGTAAAAATTCAAAGTCAATAAAATGCTAAAATTTGGCATGTTAGTAGAGTTTGGGCATTAATAAAGGGTGAAATCGAAAAACTGAAAAAAAGTGTTTTCTATATTATTTTGAGCAGAATACTTTAAAATAAAATAAATTCAAATTTTTTCATTTAATAGAAGAAAATGAGAAGCGTTTTCTCGGATATTTTATAGTCTATTTAAATTGATATTGATTTCCTTTCAAAAATGAAATCTATTCTCGATTAGTATGCAAGCTATCCTGCTAATTAACAGCCTTATATAAATGGTTGTTCTCTATTAAACCGATGTCCGTCAGCCTCTCATTGTGTGAATTAATTCACAAGTCACTATCTTCTCCTGCCATGGATTAAATCAATGCTTATTCCTCCAACCTCAAATTTCAACTTACCAATAATTAAGTGTTCCCAATTACAATAAACCGCTCCAATGGAATAAATCCATTTAGTAAATTAATTGAATCTGATAGAAATTATTAAAGCTTCTGTTCTATATCTGAAAATGATATAAGGTTTACTATAATAATAATTATTATAAAAATAATATATCTATTCTAATATTCCACAAATCATATAAAGTCTAAACTCGTTATAGTCCAGTCAACGAATGGGTTATAGAAAAAATTTTATAGGAGAGCATTTTTTTATTATGGGATGTGTTTGGGATAGTTAGGAGGTATAAATACTAAAATTCCCCAGTCCTAGTTACCGGGCTTAGGGGCGGAAGGGGGGTGGAAATGTCCCGTTTTTTGGTTTTTTTGCTTATATCCTAAAAACGGTGGGTCGTAGGAATAAAATTACTCTTAAAAAAAATAAAAGCTTATAATATTTACTACACGATTGGTTCTATTTAATTTTTCTCTATTTCTCATGGTTTTTTAGATATTCGCCCGCGAATATCGTTTATGTATGAAAAAAATAAAATTTCCTATATTTTTCGTCAAACTTTTGTCTCTATCACCTCAGCCTTTCGTTTTATAGGAAAAGTCCTCAGAAAAGAAGTTGTAGAGCATTCAATTTCTTTTAAAATGATATGTACATTTATGATTTTATCTTCAAATCGTCTGGAGTTATAGCAATTTAAAAATTTCGTCGATTTATACATTTTTATTAGAAAACCGCGCTGATTCCATATTAGCTTGTTGTTTCTATCTTTTTTGCCATAGAAGTTACTTACTTTTTTACATTTAGAACTTTCTCTGTGAATGGCCCAATTTTATCGATTTTGAAATCTTAAAATCTTATTTTTCGACTATATTTCCAAGGATTTTAATCATTACCACTTTATCGGTATCTGCCAAGAGTAAGAAAGAACAAGAGCCTCTGCATTCATTAAAGTTAGCACATTAATGGTAGGGTGACCAGATATTGACCTACCTAGTCAAAGTAGGACATTTGAAGTTTCATAACACATCCCAGTAGGACATTTGACAACCCAGCTTAAAATAATAAAAATCGGTATTATAAAAAGCAAAAAATCACTAAAAAGTAAATAATTTTAACTTAATATAGGATAAACTACTCTTTTTTTAATGAAAAAGAGATGAGAGAAGGAGTGACACCAAAAAAGTGCATCCCTTAAAGGCCTGGGTTGACCCCCCCCCCCCATCGTGAAAAGATGAAGAAGAGGGTTTTTGTGAGGTGGGTAGGGGCTGCAGTATCTGTGAATGGCTTAAAATGCTGAAGGTTATAAGTCGCGGGGAAGACGGTGGGTGGGAGCGAGTTCCAGTCTCTAGAGGTCATAGGAATAAAAGAGCGAAGGAAAGCGGTTGTTCGATTTTTATCCAACTTGACAGCGAAGGGGTGCTGAGCTTGCGAAAACCGCTGGTTTTTCTTAAAGAGGGCTTTATGGGGGATAATTGATTTCAGCTCGACTGAACAGACACCATGATAGTATCTGTAGTATAGAGAAAGAGCAGAAACGTTTCTTCGATGAGCCAGGAAGTCGATTGAGTTAGTTAGGGCCGGGTCTCCGATTAGATTTACTCTTGTTGTTTTAAATTCTATTTGTTGTAATTGTACACATTATTTAATATAAAAATATGAAAAAAAAGATTATTGTTATTATTAACTATTGCATATCCTAGACTATTTGAATTGGCGTAATTTGATAAATTATGACACACCTTTTTTTATTTATTACAAAAAGGAGAATTAGATTTCTTATTTTTATTTTGAATATAAATAGCAAAGTAGCTATCTGTGTAAACAGGATATTTCCGTTAAGCGGTAGGACGTAGGACAAAAGGTTTAATTGTAGGACATGTCCTACCAACGTAGGACGGGTGGTCACCCTAATCAATGGGCCTAATGCCTATTCTCATTCACCTCTTGTATACATTTTTTCAAAGAAATTCTCACAAATTGCACAAAAACAAAGAGAAAAGAAAGTGAATTTTAAGTGTCGCCTTGTATAAGGGCGTAAATACAACCCTCCTGAGATAATAAAAATTATCCATAATATCTCGGATTTAGAAGTTGAAAACCTCTGGTGATTTTCTTTATAGACACCAGATGACTTATTTGTAATTCATTAAGTAAATGTTTTCCATCATAATCTCTAGATTTATTTTGTTTTAAATAATTTTCCAAGATCAAGAATTTTTCTAGCAGTTCTAGAGAAGTAATTTTTTGTATTTCATATATTATGCTATTGACATGCGTTTGAATTTTCCATCAGTTTAAATTATATTTACTACTTTGCTTCAACAAACAGAAAAATTTAGCCATCTAATTTTCTTTGTTTTTGTGATAGTCGCCCTCACACTTTGGCGCCGTTATGCAATCGCTAAGGGTCACCTAATAGTAAAGGCGCCCTGGATACAATTACGTCAGAATGTTCTCAGAAAGAGTTTAATTATGCTGTAACGATTTCAGTATTCTAATAATTTTTCTTCTAAACAAATGCCTTTCCAAATCAACGAATTTTGCGAATGGGTATCTCTTTTTAAACAAATATTTATTGAGATTATCGAGGTCAGTGTAAATAGGTTATGAATCCATTATTCTCTTTGTTTCCAATAATTAACCTATCTGGGATTCTGGGATGATCGAGTTCACTTGAGCCATTTGAGGAGCCTCTTCGAGATAATATTTGTAAACAGTTTTGTTGTGATATAGAAAGAACAGAACGTCAATATTCATTGTTACCTTTTTTTTATTTATCCTTGTAAATATATTTCATGGTAATATGAGATCATTTTTCAATTTAAACAATTGTGAAATAGGGGGATCAATAAAAATTCAAGAAACCCTTGAAGGGGCGAAATTTGGCGAATCCTGTCTTAAACGAATAGTGCTAATAATTTTCATCCAACAATTCTACCATAAAGTGCTATAAATAATTTATTTCTTATATTCTTTTAAATTAGTTACTTGTCACATAATTGAAATAAATTTAATAATTTGATAAATTATTTTCATTCATAATTTAATCAGATTATTTATTTCAACTGAGTGATAAGAAACCCTTGAGATTAAAAGGATGCAAATTGCATTGTCACTAAGTTTTGGAAGAATCCTTATTTCTTACTAGCTGCGAGCCCTGCCGAAAGAAGAAGAAGAAAAATAAGAAGAAGATTTGAGAGTGAAAAGGCTTACACCAGGGTCATAGCATGAAGTTATATAGCCTAGAACCTTAAGGAATAAACGAGTTAGCTAATGGAAAAATAATTTTTCAAATCGGATTAGTATTTCCTGAGATTAGCTATTTTAAACCAACAAACGCACAAGCTTTATATATTAGTAGAGGTATAGATATATAGGAGTCATTCCACGCCAAATCGGACGGTTTGAAAAATTTTAATTTTTGATTTAAATCATTTTTTGACATTTGTTAGTACACATCAAAAAACTCTTCCTGGTAAAGTTTGAAATTTTTTGATCACAAAATAGTAATTATCATAGGACACTATCAACCCGGTCTTAAAATTGGTATAATGAATAGAAGTTTAATAGAAACAATTATCAAAAAAATTGAAGAGTACATACAGTTTCAAAAACAACATTAAAATTTTCAAACTCATAAATCCCATATAAAAACATTTAAAATAATTTTTTTTATATTTTTTTCTAAAAAGTAAGTAAAAAAACGAAAATTTTGAATTTGGACCATTTTTGATGAAGTTATGAGCGAAAACCGGAAATTCGATATTTTTTTAACCAGTGATCAAAAAAATTTCAAAATTTACCAGGAAGAGTTTTTGAGTACTAAAAAATGTCAAAACACCAAAAATTAAAATTTTTCAAACCGTCCGATTTGGCGTGGGATGCTTTATAGATATAGACTAGTATAGATTTGTAATTGGTGGCACATGCTCGGTCAATTTTTTTCTCATATATTTAAATAGAGAATTAAACAACCATTGCGAACCATTTACAAGTTGAATGAAATATTGTAGGATTAATAAATCAAATTGCGAAGGGTAAATAACATTTTAGTAACTTGACTAACCCTTCTTTTTATAAGGTAGCGGGTTGTAGGTCTCAAGAACCGGAGGAGGCGATAGAGAGGGGCAAAGTGCTGGCTTGATTGAATCAGGCACTTGGAGCCAAAAACGTGCTCGGGCTTAATTCGCTGCTGCTGACAAAACGTGTCAACTATTCAGAGGTAAACATGACCGAAGTGAACTTAATAAAAGTAGACAGAAATGCTTCCGAGGCGACACAACCTGGGAGAAAAAATGAGAAAAACGAAACAAAATTAGTTGAGAGAGAGAGAGGAAGAGAATGAGGTGAGCCAGGAGGGAGTGTCTGTCACGATGTCGGATTCCGAGGGTTGGTATGCGGGAAGGGTGAGACCTAGTGGGTTCCATCTCATTTGAAATTCAACAACCCCGCACCAGTATTCGTATTTTCATACGAAATCAAGTCGACTAGTTTGTGCACGAGTTTAGTTTGGCCGTGTCACGTGATAATGTCAACAAGGAATAGAAAGGGGCTGTTTTGGTGGGTGTGCAGGATGGGTGAAGCTGGGGTGCCAGACGTCGAGTACCATCTGGATGGAATACATTGGCGGCTCGCAGGATTAGCCAACGGCTGTTCCGAGAACCAAAGACACCAAAAACAGCCAGCTGGAAGTAGTGGCTGGAAATCGATCCCACTTCCTAGTAACCTCTGCTCCTAATTGCCTTTCTATTATTTACACTGTATTATGTTTTTTCAATAAAAAATCCTTCTCCTAGCTATATTAAGAATAATAATTGGTAAACAGTGGGTTGAAGGAGTTATATCAGCCAAAGTAAGGATGCACAGGGTACCTACATTAGAATTCCCAGGGTAAAAACGTTTCGGCCTAAATTTTTTTTTTCTTATAACGATACTGGTACAAGAAGAAGTTGCATCGAAAAGGTTCAATCTCTGAAGTCCGCGGTGGACCCTTATATCTTGGAAATAAGAAGAGTTTTAGGGATTGGGTCAGAGTTGAAGGTGTTCGTGGATGTGTGTCTTGAAAGATTGAAGGTTATATGTTGCTGGGAAGACGGTAGGAGGAAGAGAGTTCCAGTCTCTAGATGTCATAGGGATAAACGATTGTTTGGTTAGTATCCAATTTAAGCGCTTAGGGGTGTTGAGTCCTAGAAAATCGTGTATTTCGCGCATATGAAGCCGTTTGAGGGATTATTGATTTTATCTCTTCAGAACAAAAGCCATGTTAGTATCTATAAAAAAGAGAAAGGACGGAGACAGATCTACGATGGCCCAGGGAGTCAAGAGTGTCAGTCAATAATGAATCTCCTATCAGTCTGATAGCCCGCATCTGAATTGCATCTAATACATTAAGAGAATGTTTGGAGGCTCCTCTCCACAAATGCGAGCAATATTCGAGACATGTCAGCGGCGAATTTGAGATTTGTAAATTTATTGGGCCATCTTTAGTTGTTATTGGGCTACAGAAATATATAAATCGTTGTTAACATTAGTAAATATCATTCTTATCATTGTTATATCAATTTAAATTGTTAAGGTTGGGGGTTGGGTTGGTCGAGTGGTGGTAAATGCCTTCTAATCAAGCTAGCCCGGGTTCAAGCCCGAATCGCTGCAATCCGACTTTATCTGATCCTCACACTAATTTATACACACTTCCTCACACACACACACGAACACTCAATGGCCGTAATGGACTATAGTTTCCGAAGGCCATTAAAAAAATTGTTAAGTGTGGTTTTTAATTTACGATTATACACATATTACAAATTCATACTCACATGTGATTGAACCTACCCTGCAGGCACAATGTTTCAAACTATATAGTAACAATATAGTGCCTATATATATATTAGATTTTCAGAAAGGATAGTTTTGTCAACAAAAGAAATTCAACTTAGTGAAGTTTGTGTCGTGTTTGCCCCCAAGATTCAGAAATGAGTGAAATTTTATTATTTATATAAAAATAAATAAATCATATACTCTCATTAGAGGTTAATCTCATTTAGGTATCATTTATTTATATTCAAATAGACCAAATTAGGTTTAATTTCTTACCTACTTTCATTATATATTTTCATTATTTCTCTTAATTATATTGCTTCTTGTTTTTACATTTCTCATTATTTACTTTATCTTAAGTAGAATTTTTTTTTTAATTTTCAATTGAATAATAATTAATTAATTTAATATTAATAATAAAACTCTTTCAACCCACTATGTGAATTGGTACATCACAGCCATGATCTCCAACAACAACCAATTATTGGTAATATTAAAAGTATTTTCTTGGAGTTGGGTTGATAAATATAATTCAATTAAATATCCAATTTCGAAAATGTTCAGGAATGAAAAAAAAAACTAATTATTTTTTAAACTAGTATAAAATTTATAAAATTTATTTTGAGTTATATTTTGGGGGCAGTAAAATTAATACTGCTACAGCTATTTAAGACCCGTATCCACAGATACCTTCGACCCCCGCCCAACCCATAAAATTCTTTCTTCTTCTTTTCACGATGGAGGGGCCAACACAGGCCTTTAGGGGTTGCACCTTTTTTGGTGTAACTCCTTCTCTCATCATTATCATAAAAAAAAAAAAAAAAAAAAAAAA